>PVIY010012182.1:42905-62910 GCA_004026745.1 Myrmecophaga tridactyla
GAGGTGGGAGAACGAGTGTGGCTCTCAGTTCTGGGGAGCCCGGGGCTCACCCTTTCTCTCCCTTCCTTCTCATCACAGCCACTGGGCCTGCTGCCTCTGCTCAGCTTCTCCAGGGAATGGCCTCTGGGACAGCTGGGTTGGGGGGGCCTCTCCTGGCTGTGCAGGGCTGTGGGGAGGATCTGGGGTTGGCCGGCTCCTACTAGCCCTCTAGTTCAGCGCCATCAACCTCGTCAGAAATGGGGGCTGGAACCGCAGTGTCCAAGCAGCCCCCAATGCCCGAGCAGCCCCTAGACCATCACCGCAGTGGGTTTCCCTGCTCCTCTTTCTCAGTTGCCACTGCTTTCTCTACTTCCCATTTTCCAACTTTTCTTAAAATCCCTCTTCTCATATTGCCTCCCTACCCATTCTCTCTATTCCTGTGGACCACTGACTTATTATTATTCTTTATTAACTGTTAATAGGATCACGGGTGAGAGCAGGGAGAGATGTCTGTGTTGCTCTTCTGTGCTTACCCAGGAGAATACAACCCCTGGGCCACCCGGCGCCCTGACTGTACCTCGGACTTGGCTTCCTCATGTGCGGAAGAGGAAGACTCTGGGTAACAGATCTTCTCAAGCCCTGGCCAGGTGGGGAGGGGAGATATGTTCACTTCTGGATCCTGCTGAGGTCTGAAAACCCTACACAGACCCCACAGATTGAAGCTGGGGCAGAGGCAGATAGTGGTGCTGCTGTTTTGTGCAGGGCACCTGTGAGCCAAGCTGGACCCCTCGTCCTCCTCTCTGCCTCCTCAATGAAGGGACTAGAGATGACATTCTGGAACCCATTCCACGTCAATCAGCTTCTAAGAAGTGCCCAGCAGGCTCCACCCCCAGTGTCCCCTGGTGTAGGTGGGCTGGGGTACAGCTCAGCAGGTGTGCCCCCAGCCCCTGAGATATGGTAGGTGAGGGGGTCCTGCAGATGGAAGGAGGGCGGGTGTTCCTGGGGAGCTTATCCTGCCTGGGTCAGGGAGCCTGAGGCGGGCAGGGCCCAGGGGAGGGGTCTCCTCAAGTGCCTCCTGATGGTGGGAAAATAAAAGGGGTGATTTAGAGCCAGGCTCCACTCGGCGGGCTTCCTTGGGTGAAGACACTCAGCTAATGAAGCTCACGCAGATTCATGGCCGCGTGTGAAGTCGGCTCAGTCCTCACTCTGCAGAGACGAGCCGCATAAATCTTTGTTTTTAATGTCTAATGATATGTAAAATATTTAAATTTGCAACTCAGAATTATTAAGCTGCCAAGGTTTTTCGCCTATTAAAGTGTATTCTTGCCTGAGAATTTATGGGGCACCCCGTGCCCGCTGCCAGTCCCCGTTAGGGGACGGGAGGTATAGATTTGTGGTCTCCTACTGTAAAAAACTTCAGGATTGTCTGACCCTGTAAACTGAAAATTCATGTCTCTCACCCTGGGACAAATGCATTCTTTGTAAAGGCGGCCCGTGGCCAGCCTTGGGCTCATGTTAGTTTATTGTCGCTGGTTGATAACGTTTAATGGAAAAGATACAAGAGTGCCAAAGAATTTTAATTATTTTTGTGATAAAGTTATATGTTCGGCCTTGAAAAAGTAGAGATAATGCGGGGATTCATTATTATTCCCAGTGTGTTTAAACAGACGACACAGAATGCAAACAAAAGCAGATGAAATTTGAAAAGTATTATCAATATCGCAGATAGCAGATGCCCCTTCGAATCAGAACAAGCATAGCTTCTATAGCAACTTTATGGTTGAGCAGTTTATTCATTTCTATTAGAAGGTTGTGCGTTTCTAAAATATGTAGATGGTATCTCGCGAAACCAACCAACCAGACGGGTCATTCTGCTTGTTTTCCTAAATTTATTATTTCACTTTTGCAGGCCTGATCTGAGAGCATTAACATGGGAGTGGAGCCTTGTTGTGTCAAACTCTATCTTGTGCGTGACCTTTGGCGGGCTCCGCACGGGCGCAGGGGACGCGGGAAGGCCGGGCCTGACCGCGGTGGCGTTTGAGTTTGGCCTGACTGGGTTGCATTTGGGAGGCTGTGCATCAGGGGCTGCCTGCCTGGTGGTGAACTTTCTGTGTTTTCTGGGGTCCCTTTGGCACCTGGCAAGGGACAACCCAGAGTCTAGAAGCAAATTGTGAGTGCTCCTTCACTCCCCTTCCCACCTCCCTGGCCCGGGCCTCCCTGCAGTTTCGGGTTTGAGCCTTGACGCCTGGGAAATGAGTCCCACCTCTGGCCAGGCCTGGGTCCGTCCTGGCCACTTGTCCCAGGGAAGGGGCTCTGGCTTCTCTAGAGCAGCCGGAATGCCTGGGTTCTGTCCGGTTGTCTTCTGGAGGCTGGGAGCAGGGCCTGGAGGAGCGGCCCAGCTGACTCCAAGGCCCCACTGATTTCCTTCTCTCCTCCCATTCCACCTTTCCTTTCAGAGAAATGGCTCGATTCTGGTCCTCGGGTTGGCTCAGCTGGGACCCTAGAGACCCAGCTTTGCTGCCAGACGGGATCTTGGGCCTGGGGCTCTGCCTTTGGAAGCCTCCTTTTTCTCAGTGGATTAAATGAGGGAATAAACTTATATAAAGCTCTCAGCTCTGGGTCTTGCACTTGGCAAGTGCTTAGGGAAGAGGAAGCTGTTGTTATTATCATTATCGTCATCTTCTTCCACTGCCAGCACCCCCAATGCAGAGAAACAGGCCTCTTTGCCCAGCTCTCTGCTGCTAGGGGCTTCTTTTGTGCTCCTCGCTGGCCGGGGGCTTCTTGCAGGCAGGCCCAGAGCGTGACTGCTGCGGCTGGGCAGTGAGGGCAGGACGAAGGTGGGGGGTGGGGAGCGCTCACACCCTGGGGGCGCCCCGGGATGGAGGGGCTGGGCTGCGGTGGGGCCTCAAGTCTGCTGAGACTTTGGGGTCATCTCCGGACCTGGCTGGGAGCAAGCAGGGCTTTGAACCTGAGCAAGCCAGTGGTTTCTTAGGGGAAGGGGCCACCCAACAGCAGAATGTTCAGGAAAATAGAGCACACCTTAGGTCACAAAGGAAGTCTCATACCTTCCAAAGGACTGATGCAGACCACCCTGCATCTCTAATCACGATGGCATAGCGTTAGGAATTAGAAGCAAAAGGAGAGTGAGCCCTTTTATGCTCTCATACCTTTGGAAGCTAAATGGCATATTAAAAACAGAGATAATGAAAGAATTCAGGAAAACTTAGAAGTGGATGATTTTGAGAATGCTACAGTCGAAAGGCATGGGGCATGGAGAAAGCAGTATACAGAGGAAGATATATGCCTTTAAATATATGTGTCAGGAAACAAAAAGGTGGGCAACAAACAAACTAAAGAGTTTAACTAAAAATTGGGAAAAGGGTCAGAGAGCAAACCCAAAGAAACAAGGAAGAAGAAAGTGAGAAGGATAAGGCAGACACTTAGAAACCAGAGGAGATTAATAAAGCCGCCCATGGGTGCCCTGCAAGGATGGCTGAGGGGGGACAGGGGGAGGTGCAGGCAGGTGGGTGCACCGCCCTGAGGGGTGCCTGTTGTCCTGGGTGGTCATGGACAGTGTCCCTCGGCACTGCCAGTTGCCCCAGTGTGCAACACAGCGTGCCCCGGGGCTGTCCCCCACACACATGCCCCAGGCTTCTCAGATGGAGAAGGCCCCTGGCTCAATCCCGCCCTGAAGATCTGGGGCCCAGTCAGGTGGGTGATGGGGGTCACCCAGGGCAAGTCCCCAGTCACGGCTGAGTTCCAGGAATTCAGGGTTTGGGGCCAAGCTGGCAACATCTGCCCGTGCAGGCTTCACTACCCTGTTACGAGCCACCCCCCCACCTTATAGGCCTCCCCATCTTCCCAGGTTGACAAGGCCCGAGGCAGCCAGCTCGGACTACACAGCGGGAGGCCCTTGTCAGGGGCTGGTGCATAGTGAATGCTCAGGCAATGGTGGTGGCGTTGGCTGTAGCCGGCCCTGCTTCTAGACACCCTCTGGGCACTGCATCCTGGGCTCTGCTGGCTCCAGAGGAGTCCCTGTGAGCAACTTTGGGAGTCATGTGCTACTGCAAGATTCACAAGCTTCCTCAACCAGTCCCCACCAAGAAAGGAGCTCAGAGAATGTAGGAAGAAGGGGCACAAAGTATCTGAGTCCTGTGGGAACAGCAACTTCCTTGGGCTCCTCCACTCTCTAGCCCTCTCCTAGGACCACACACTTCTCACTTCACTTCTCATTTCTGTCTCTCTCACCTCTGTCTCCTGGCTGCCTGCACCAGTCTGAGTCACATGACCGTGCAAGGCCAGTGCCCACCTATCATGCTGGTGAGCTGGCTCAATTCTCGCTGTCCAGGACCTATCAGTCCTCCAGTGTCCTGGGGCCTGCGTCTAGCCCTGAACTAACTAGGTGTCAAAGGAGCAGAACAGATGCGCCCCCTCGGGCCTAGCCTGGAGTCAGGCAAGGGCACACTGGCTGGCCCGACCGAGCTGACACACAGAGCTGGGTTCCATAAGGAGCGTGCCCGCGCCAGCCCTGCAGCGTGCTCAGAGGGCCCCACACCAACAGTTTTAAGGAGTAAAGAAGCGGGGGCTGCTTTCATCTGGGAGCCATTTCTGTGCCTGTGTCTCTGGGGAGGGAGTTACCCTGCCCTGTCCACTCCCACCAGCCCCCACCCTCCGGGATGAGAGACCCCTAAGGCTCTCCGTGGGAACTGGCTGGGGGGGATTTTTACAAGCACCGGTAGGAGTGAACGTGCTTCTATTTTATAAGCTGTGCTCTCTTTGAAAATGGAGCTCCTTCAAATCATCCCCTTTGGGAAAAATGGCCTGGACTCTTCTACCATTATGTGCAATGATAACACTAAAAGGCAAAATTGTATACGTGGGTCCGAGGCAGTTATAATTAGGATAATTGTCACTGTGTTGCGGGGGCCCCTCTTTCTGGGAAGCTCGAAGCACTTTGTGAGCATTATCCAATTAATTCTGGAAATAGCCGGGTCAGAGAGGTGGGGCCAGGCCTTGTCAGGCACCGTTTATGGCTGGAGGACAGCACTGAGAGGTTAAGTGACTCGCCTAAGGTGCCACGGAGCCAGGAACTAAACCCTGTTCAGAGCTCAATGGATTAACGTCTGCAGAAAAAAAGCATTTACTCTGCAGCTGCAGCTCCAAATGGCAGGTAAGAAGGCCCAGTTTTCACACAAGTGGCAGAAATTTCCCATTGGGCCCTCAGGTCCCAGTTTCCCTCTGGAGCCTTCCTCCCCACTGGCCAGTTTCCTGCAGACAGTTCTCTGGGGGTAGTGATGTGAATAAAAGGTCCTGTCGGTAATGGGCAGTGGTGACCCAGGGAACTAACCACACCAGATATATTTTATGGGTTGCAGAACAAATTAACTATGAAGAATAACCTCGTTTTTTTGAGAAACAATCACCAGAGTCATTATTGTTTAAGTAGCTCTCTTGATGGTGTGGTTTTATAAGCTAGCACTAGCTGAATTACAAACATCCTAATTCCCTTTGGGGGATGAGTAGTGGCAACCCCAGAAGTAGCTTTGACCCCAGGTGCCATGAAGGAAAATGGCTTGTGGGAACCAAGGCTGAGAACACAGGTGGGGGTAGATAGGGACCTCGCTGGAAAGTTCTCTCCATGCTCGGGCAGATCACAGGATATTGATGTAAGGATGGAAACACAGCCTTCATGGAAGCTCCTGGGATTGACTTCCATATCAGAGCTCCAGAGCAGGAGTTTTCTGAACAAACACTGCAAATCAACCAGGAGGAGAAAAGGGCCAGCCCCCATGGGATTTATCCAAATTCATTCACTCATCAAAAAAGATGGGGTGTCAGGCCCTGGAGAGATGACAGAAAGCCAAAACAGGAAAACAAAGAACAAACAAACCCGGGTCCTTGGCCTTCGAGGGCTTGCCTCTCCTGGGGGAACCAGGCATTAGTTTTTAAGAACCACACAGAAGAATGCAATATGTTGATTCCAAGAACAGAGGGGCCTGGGAAGAGGTGAGTGTGTGTGTCCCTGGAAGGAGGGGAGGGCATCCCATACACAGAAAATAGGGAGTTCAGGCCCTTTGATGAGAAGGAATGGAGAAACAGTGAATAAGTCTCTTGGTCATATAAGAAAAGAAATCCAATGTCCAATATACCATTTTTTTTTGGTAGTACAAATTACCAAAATTAAAGCCCAACTAAACTTTCTTTATGGGGACATGTGAAGAAGAACATGAAAAAATGTAACAGGAGCAAGTTTAGGAGATAGAGTGAAACCCAACTCCTCACTGGCCCCTGATGATGCCAGCTGTGCCTGGCTTAGAGCACATGGGGCTCACTGGGCCCCCAGCCCCAAGAACTTTCGAGGAAGAGTTCCTTCCAGAACTTGAGGTCTCTCTCCAATCCCGGGCTCATGGTTTGAGCCTCAGGATCCAGGGGGTAACATGGGGGACAGCATGGAGGAGGTGCCTGTCAACAGCTACCAGGGGCTGTTCTTTGGCCTTGGCTGTGGCTGCTGATGGGGGATTGTGTAGATAAGGAGAGGAAAGTCCCAGTACAGCTGTTGGGGCTCTGCTGCCAGTGTGTGCCATGAGAGGGTCCTAGAGCCCACCTGCCCCTCACTTCACCCTATTCAGCTCCTTCCCTCATTTCATCCCTGCCTGAAATGAGTGCCTGTCTAAGCTCCACTAACCTGCTATGAGCCGCCCCCTAACTTCTCAGCATCCCCGTCTTCAAGGTGAGCTTTTGGCCTGCACAACCTCCCAGGGTCAGCCCCACCTCTGCAGCCACTCGGCCTACACAGGGCAGGGGTGGGGGCGGGGTGCCCTCGGCCTCTAGTGACGCCCCATGATCTGGGAGCTCCAGGAAGGGGAGCAAAGCATTGCAACAGTGCCCGGTCTCCCCTGTTATGGAGAAATAGGTGGCCGGGGCCCCTCCCTTCTGCCCTATGATTATACAATAGATTTAAAGTCTCGGATATCCACAAATCGACATCAAAATCTATTCTCTAGCTGTAGGGAACGTCTCAGAATTGTTAACCTTCTCCCCAGGTATTAGAGGTAGCACACTGTGAGATTAGATGTATATTTTCTTCAAGATAACACCACCCATTGAGGGGTTCATATTTACATCTTTTGTTGATATTTTTTATAGATTAAAAGCACCTCTTTGCTAGGTGATAATTCCGCTAAGTACTGTAATTTGCTGCCATTAATATTTGTCTGAGTTCTAGTTTGCAAAATATATTTGAAACCACGTTAGAAAGTCGCATAATTGCTTCTTTGCGAGCTGAGGAAATGAGTAGTTTCTTTACCCAGCCTTTATCCCGCTAACCTCGGAGGGGAGGGGCTGTTCACCCAGGGCCTTGGAAATGGCTGAGTGTGGCCGACACGAATCCCAGCGCCCAAGTGGGGTAGGGGGCGAGAAGGCAGCCCGGCTGGACCCTGGGCTTTGCTGGGTGCTGCAGGTACACCCCACTCCCGCCCACAGCCCCCTGCTGGGAGGACAGGCTCCAGGAAGGACGCCCCATCCCCACCTGGGCCTTGGGTTTAAGGCAGAGAGAGCTACCTACCCTTGGGGTCCCAAGAAAAGACATGCCCCCCCCACCCCGGGCCTCTCTTACTTAACACCTCATCTGGAAAAGGCAGACATCAGTTCCCCAACCTGACTCTCCCAAGGGAGTGGGTGGAAGGCTGCTGTGCAGGGGGTCAGGAGGCTCTGTTCCTTCCACATGCGGGTAAAGGGGAGTGAATGATGCAGCCAGTGGCACAGCCATGCTTGGTGGCCCTGAAAAGCAGGCACAGGGGCCTGAGCAGGCCCCACTGTTCCCGGCTGGGCGAGAGTTGCTGGGAGGGGCTTTCCTTCCTCAGCACTAGGGGCCCAGGGTGACCAGCACAGCTACCTCCGCTTCTGGCTTCGGAGGCAGCAGGAGACCCTGGCTCCCACCTAGCACCCCATACCCATGGCCGTCCATGCAGCCCTGTCCTCCGTGACCCCTACCTGCGGGGTTCAGGCCTCCAGGTCCTTAGACCCTCAATTCCACTGCCCAGGTGAGGGGACCTGGGAGCCAGGCACCCCGGTGGATTCCCACACTCTAGCCCGTGGTGGTGGAGGTTGGGGGGCCATGGGATGAGGTAAATTCAGTTGCTCAACTGGCTCTGGCTTGCTGGCCTTCTGGATTCAGGACAGGCTGGAGCGGGCGTCCAGCACAAGAGAGGCACGTCCCATCGGGGTGACCACTGGGCACACAGCCCAGTTGGGTGGGCATGGCCTAGGGTACCACCCCTCCGTGCTGGGAGCAGAGCGTCTTGCAGAGCTGAGTAGCTCCGACCGGCCCTCCTGCCAGCTCCCAGCTCCCGCTTGCCATTCCTAGCATATAAGGGTTCCGCCTTTGGGCTTGACCCCAGCTTGTCCACAGTCCCCTGCAAGTGGTTAATGCACAGGGAAGTCCCTCTCCTGGACTGGAAAATACTTTAAGGCTCAGAGAGGAGACAGGAGTGAACCTGAGGCATAGGTCCTCTGACTCCAATCCGTGATCCTCACCTCTGGGAACATCCCACGAAAGGCAGTAGGTGCAGCCACCCAGGTCCATAAACAAAAGCTGGAAGACAATAAACCAGGGTTCCTGAGCTGGGTCGGAGGAGGGACTGGCCTCCCAGGCCTTGCACACCAAATCCCGACTCAGACCCAGCTCCGGCATGGCCCTTCCCGTGGGCACGTCATGCCCACCATGCCCTGACCATGCCCATCCAGGTGGCCAGACGAATGCCTGAGGGATCTCATGGCAGTCGGGGCCGGTTCCCTACTCCGCACGCTGAGGCCTGGGGCACACCTCTCACCTTTTCATCAACTGAAGGAGCACAAGTAGCGCAAGCTCTGGGCAGCTGGAGGCCTGCGGCGAGGCAGCCGACTTTGGCTCTGGGACAGGTGGCCTGACCTGACCTCACCACTCATCACCTGGGCAAAGTTCCCTCCCTCCTGCCTGCCGAGTGGGGTATGAGGCTGTCTTGGTTTGGACATCCTGGGCAGCAAACTCTGGGGCAAGCCGTTATTTGCTGGGAGGGAGTGGGGCACAGTGAGGCAGCAAGTAAGAGAAGGCGGCATCCAGGGTGTGCTTAGGTATGTAGCATGGCTGACCAGGGCCCCGCGGGAAGACAGCTGAGGACACCCAGGCTTGCTCCACCCAGGGAAGAGGAAGTCAGGAGTTTCCCACAAATTTCTTCCCCTTGATGGTTGAGGGCAGCTCTTTGGCCCACCGGTCATGCCTGCTGAGCACAGGGCCAGGGCAAATCCTCTGGCAGGGTGACAGGTGCTGGCTGGAGGAAGCTGTGGGGGCCCACAATGCCATGGGAACGTGGGTGGGAAGTGCACCCACAGTCCTGTTGCAGGTGCCTGGAAGCAGCCTAAATGCAGGGCTTCCTAAAGGCTACCTGGCATTAGAGCTCTAAACGCGACGGGTATCTAGAAACTGTCATGGCCAACTTCTAGTTTTCATCCCTCGAGGAAAGCTGAGGTCCAGAGAGGGAGGAGCCACCAAGGTCACGCCCCCTGCTTGGTTGGCGTGACTGGCCCTGTCTCGGGCCGGCCGTCTTCCCTCAGGGTGTCCTGGGGTATTTCCCTATTTAGCAACTGTGTGCAGGATGCAACCTATGCCCCAGAATCCCTACATTGCTTATTTCATCAAATCCTCCTGGTGTGTGCTGGACAACTATGAACCCATTTCACAGAAGAGAAGGTCAAGCGCATGGCCTGAGGTCGTGTGTGCTAATAAGAGGCCAAGGAAGGCTTTAAACTACAGCGCACATGGCTGTTAGTGAGCCTTGGAGGAGATGAGGGAGACAGGAAGCTCAGTAGTTTCAGGAACAAATTCATTTTGTCGAGGGGAAAAATGTTTGTGCCAAAGCCATGCCGCAAAGCTGTTGGAGACGCACAGGTCAGGAGCCAACACTCTTACAGGGGAGCTGAGGCTCAGAGCCAGCTGAACAGATGGGGGTCACGGCCCCCAGAGGGAGGGCACGAGCTTGAGAAAGGGGCTGAAGGGAGCGGTGAGGACCACAGAAAGAGGTTCCTGGGGGGAGGGCAAGATGCTCACGAGGCTGGGCGCTGGAGGGGGCCCCAAGGCCGCTGCCCGTTGTTGTTGTGTCTGCCCACCGGCCACTCTTAGAGCCACAGCCAGGAGGCCATTCCCACCCACCCCATCCTCTCCAGTGGGATAGGTGTTTGGGTACAGACTTGCTCAGCGACTCCTGGAGAGGAGAAATAGTCACTTTCCTTTATTTCCTTCAAATTAAACAGAGTCTTTGAGCTCTGGCTGGCGGGGAGACAGCTTTAGCCACTACTGGGCCCCTTCCTCTCTTTTCACAGATTCAGACACAAATTTCACTCTGTAAGATGCTGGACCCCAGGAAGACACCTGTGTCCATGATGCTGGTGTTGCTGATGTGGCCACTTGGCCAAACGGTGCTCCTTTCTCAGCTCAGAGAAGTCAAGCCTCCCTCCCTCGGGCTGGCCCTCTCTGCATCTGCTGCCCCCGGTACAACACTGTTCCCTTGGGATGTTTAAGCTTTCCCAACCCCAAGCTGGAGGGTGGGGGTGGTGAGGGACTGCTCCAGCCTGAGGACACACAGAGTGGCCTTGCCTTTGGGTGTGGGGAAGGGAGAAAGAGATCTTTTCTCTTTACTGATCAGACCCACAGGGTCCTCCATATCCCAAACAAAATGATGAAAAATTCGATATGCCAGCTGTGTTCTTTCTCTGTTCAACAATTCATTCTGATATGTGAGCTTCTCATACACTTTGGGAGGGGACTTTGGATCAAACAAAGATTTTTTCCCCCTAGAACCAATAAGGTTGAAGGGTGGGTGTGGGGACCTTGGAAGAATCCTTTCTCCATGGCAGTGGCTTCGGGAGCCACAGCTGAGTTCATGGCAACTTGGCTCCATCCAGGGGCTAAGCTCAGAGGAGGAGAAGAGGCAGATTCAGCCCTTGGGGGTAGGTGGGAAGCAAGACAATCCAGGGAAGGCATCAGAGGCCAAGGGGCAGTCTGCCATCTTCAGACCAGGCATGCCAGTGGAAGGACCAGAAGTCCCAGAGAAAGCAGGATGTAATTGTTGACTGTTTCCTTGTGCCAACAAGGCGGTTACTGTATGTGGGTGTCGGCCCCTCACCCCAGCCACCTGGTCACAGCTTGGCTTCGTCCCCTTTGTCATGGGAACATGCATCCATCAGTCGACAATGGTGAGCTTCAGATTCCTTGTCTGCTGCAAGGAGATTATTGTGCCTGCCCTGTCCACCTGCTGCTGGACCACCTTTTCCATCCTCTCCTCTTGGGTACCTGAGCCCCTGGACCTATTATTTTCTCACTAGTGGCCTATCGTTTGGCTCCCATGGCCCAGGCTCTGTCACTGCATTCAACCCAACCTCAGGCTGCTGTCAACTGGGGACCTCCATTGTCAGTAGGACCTTTTGATGAGGTTACTTCAGTTAAGATGTGGCACAACTCAATCAGGATGTGTCTTAATCTTATTTCCATAGTCCTTTACAAGCAGAGTAAAATTCAGACAGAGAAAAAGCCATAGAGGGAGCAACAGAGGCTGAAAGTCAATGGAACCTGGAAGAGAAGGTAGAGGTCAGGAGAGGCTGCCATGTGTACTGCAGTCTGACAGAGGAGCCAAGAATCACCAGCAGCCCTCCTCAGAACACCAGCCTTGAGGAAGAAAGCATCACCTAGATGATGCCTTGATTTGGACTTCTCTTGGCCTCCAAACCATGAACCAGTAAATTCCCATTGGTTAAGCTAACCCATTGCATGGTGTTTGCTTTAGCAATGAGGAAAGTAAAACATCCAGCATGTTGGCGCTGAGAACTCCCGTATTGTGCCTCTTGGCCTGTCCTCTGTTCAGAGTTTCAGAGTGGCCCTTTGGCTTCTTCATTGGCTCTCCAGAGGACTGTGGGAAACTATTAATAGAAGCCTCCATGCACTGTCTTTAGGCCTTGGTTTCCCTGTGTGTATGATGCACAGGCTGAGAATCAGATGATCTACTAAGTTTTGAGAGTGGGGAGGGGAATTGGGATCTTGCATCACCTTTTGACTCTTGGATTTTAGATTTGTTTCCCTTCTGGATTTACATGATAGTTGAGAACATGAATGTTTAGCTAAATGGCTAATTTGGGGGGATGCCAGACCCTTCTGTTGACTCCCTTGGGTCCCGGTAGAGAAGGTCAGCTTGGCCAGACTGGGTGAGGGCTTGAGCACAAACTGGGAAAGGGCTGTGGGTAGCACGAGTGCAGATCACAGTGGCTAAGCCTCAGAGAGAATGGGTC
Source organism: Myrmecophaga tridactyla (assembly GCA_004026745.1). Classification (NCBI taxonomy): domain Eukaryota; kingdom Metazoa; phylum Chordata; class Mammalia; order Pilosa; family Myrmecophagidae; genus Myrmecophaga; species Myrmecophaga tridactyla. The sequence continues at coordinate 55,200 of PVIY010012182.1, forward strand.
AGCGTGTGGCCCAGCAACTCCACTGCCGCCAGGATGGAGAATTCTCTGGTCATTTCTATGGAGGGAAAGGTGGTGGGTGGCCTTGGCATATCACGGCCCAGGCTGGCTGCCCTCCAGCCTGAAGCCACCTTCCTCGAGCCCTGCACGCCCCAAACAAAAGCTGCCTCTGCCTCCTCAGCCTTTGTGCACATCTGCATTATTAGCAATGCTAATACCATTCTGCAATGATAAATAATTAAACAATTATGGTCATGAATCAATAAGTTTAGCACATTTTTTCATCAGCAAATTGTACTGTATAAACAAGAAATATAAATTACCAAGTCTAATTTCCCCCTAAAATTATAAACATTTTATATCTAATAATTAAAAAAGTATTAGAATTCAATGTAGTATAGTTAGAACTTTAAAGAATTTTCCGTTTCCACCCAACACCATTTAATTGTCATGTTTTATGTCTCTGAATCTGATTAACATTTTGAGACCTGGTCTCAGAAATCTTTCTTTGTTTGCTCCCAGAGAAGGCCCCTCTAGGCTCCCTTTTCTCCCATCCTTGCAGATAGTGAACCCACTGGGCTCTGGCTCCCAAGGGTCTGAGTTGGTGGGCACTGGCCAGAGAGCACGGACTGATTGGATTCTTGACGGAAAGCACAGGTTGCAAACTCCTGGCCTGGAGACTCGAGCTAGCCCTCTGCAGTCTTTTATTCGTGTTATTGAGAAGTGTTTTAGTTTTATGGGTTTTTTTTTGTTTGTTTGATTTGTATTTTAGTTTTAACTTCTTGAGAAAATAAAACAACAACAAAAGATTTATCTACCTTGGGTTCACAGCCCAGGGCCCTGAAGACATCTGAGCAGTATCTGCTCTCTTTAAACGGAGCCTGTACTCTCCAGTTTGCCACAGTCCCCACCACCCCCTCTAGTCTCCCAGGCACTGCTCCTGGGGGCAGCAGCAATTGTCTGCATGACCGTTTTTGTCCCTGGCCTCTGTCACTCATTGATGTCACCTCATCTTCCTAGCCAGCTGGATTTGTGAGCCCTAGTTTAAAGTTAGGAATGGAGGAGGCCTCCATATTCCAAGCAGATAAGATAAAAGCCACTACGTCTCAGAATCCCAGGACATTTTACAGGGAAAAAATGGAAATTAAGAGAAGGAACCGGTTAAATGACAAGAACAATGTCAGATCCAGGCTAACTGCTGCCAACTGCCTGCTACTTGCTTGTGTGCCCACCTCTTTTCGTTGGTACTTCTGCTGCTTCTGGTGAACCAAATGCCTCCATGCCACCCTCCTTGTGGTTCTTTCCTTAGCCTCACCTCTAGGCTCCCAAAGCAATGCTCCAAACTCCAAAATTGCCTTGTTCCACAACATGGAAAACCAGACTCTCACATCCACCCCCAGTTTCAACTCTTCTGACCCTAGGAGGAGGAGAGCAATCTGATTGTAGATTACTTACTGGCTGGCCCATTTCTTCCATCCTAGGCAACAGGTCCACCATCCATCCAGACACCAAGACAGAAAACTGGGACTCATCCTGGTCATCTCTCCTCCCCACCCAACCCCATCCACACGCTCACTGTCCTTCCTACTCCAGCATGAGTCTGTCCAGATTTCAGCTTTCCCCTTCCCTCCGTTCCTCCACGGCTATGCCCACAACAGAAACCCACCAACTGGGCTTTCTGCTTCCAGCCTCCTAATTCTTTGAAAGGATTTTCACACAGGTAAAGGAAGGGGTTTCTAAATTGCAGATCTGATAAAACACCTCCAACCCCAGCTGAAAATATTCGATGACCCCCACTGCTCTCAGGATAACGTCCAGCCTCCCTAACTTGGCACTTTAGTTCAGGTGGGTTTGCAGGCAGGGCTGAGCAGACCACACAATCAGCTCAAGAACAGGGAGAGAAGATGCTAACGAGAAGGTTTTCAGGGGATTCCAGGGAGAGGCAGTCTGCGAATATGGGACAGCCAGGGCCTGTGAGCTGGCACTTTCCCCGCGGATCTTCCTCTGTGGGCTGTACCTCCCACTTACTCCTTGGCCTTCTTGGCCCCTCCCAGGATGTGACATTGCTCCCTCCAGCCTTACTGTGCCCATGGGGCTCTGTGGAGGGAGGGGTACGGTCTTGTCTCTCTCCCCTGTGACCTTGGGGGCTCTGTGTGTATGGGGTGGGGGTGGGGTGAGGGGTCTTGGCCATGCCCCCTGCCTACTGGATCCTGCTTGCAGATAGTGGGGAAGGCAGGATGGTGGCACCTCCGAGATGTGAAAGACCCACAAAAGCAGCCAAGGAGTGCAGCTGGGGTGGTGGTCGACTGATTCCCACCCAGCCCTGTGAAGTGGTCCTGACTGTGACAGGGTCTCATAGATCTAGGTACTGATCCACCCCCAAAGGTCAGGGATACTGCCAAACCCCTCAGTCCCAGCACCACTGACCATCCTTTCATGCCTGGCCATGACTTTCCTGAGCCTGTGAGTCTTTTCAGTCCATGAGAATGCAAGGCTTCCCTGGTTTTTCTCCCCCCAGCCCTGGCTCTGGAATCCAAGGCCTGGTGACAAAGCTCTGTCTTCCTCCTCAGGTGTTTTGGGACTCTGCCTTCTTGCCCATTATCCAGCCCAAAGTTATGGAGCTGGACTCGGGCTGGATAAAACCTTGTGATTGAAAAATGAATGAATGAATGAATGGACAGTGACTGAGGTTCAAATAAATGAAGTGGCTGGCAAGGCAAACAAATGCCTTTCTCACCTTCACTACAGTCCAGAGTTCCACCTGTGGGGTCTGGGCAGTGACATCAGGCATCCAGAGCACTTCAGAGGTGTGTTCTGAGCTCCCAGGGAATGTCTGAACTCAGGGGTCATTCCTCCTATGCCAGCTTTTGCCATGTCTCAACTACTAGTAATTGAAAGACATATTTTCTTGTGGACTAAGAATACCTAATGAGGACAGCAGCCATCAGTTAAATAAACAAGCCACTTGGTTAAAACAGATTTGTCATTTTCAGGAAAAATTTGCTAACCAATTAGTTGCTAGAAGAACTTACCTGGAGCCCAGAGCTTTGCTAGAAGTTTACATCGCAGTGGGGACCAAAAGGAACATTAGGGATACAGGCTCGGGAGGAGTTGGACACAGAGTGGAATGTGGAGCCTGCAGCTACGGCGTGAGGGCAAGTAGCTCACTGGGGCAGTGGGGACAGGGATGGAGGCAGAGCTGCACCAGGAGGTGTTATGAAGCTGGCCACAACCTGGGTGACCAGTCCTGGGTCCCATGGGGCCTTCCGAGGGATCTTACAGATGTAGCGCTGAACCGTCTTGGGGAGCAAAACTGACACATTTGCCTACTTGCTCAAGGTGAGCCCAAGGGCATTCAGGTTGTGCATGTGTGCTGGGGGTGGTTGTGGCAGGAGGCCAGGGGCCTGAGGTGGGCTGGGAGATAGAGGGTCCCTTTGCCACTGGGCCCCGAGAGGCGTCCAATGCAGGGATGCAGGAGATGTGCCAGCCGGGCGAGAAGCTGGAAGAAGCAGAGCACTGCGGTGATGCTTTGAGTTCCCACAGGGTCCCCGGGGTAGAAGGGGTCCCCAAGGCTTCTCTGAGGTCGGACCCCTCTAAGGGCCCAGCCGGAGAGGCCAGCCCCAAGGCCGGGGGCTTCCTTTGAGGACGTCTGAGCAGAGTTGCAGCCTGGGCCGTGGTGGCCCTCGGGCTCCTGCCCCAGCTGGGGCAGCTCTTTCCCCTTGCTGCCTCCCGCCTCCTTTTGTGGGTGGCACTATCACGGCCGCCGGTGCCAATGCCAGCATGCCGGGGCCTCCAGATTTTGTTTCACTCAGTGGCTCTTAGCAACATGTTTCCTGCATTCTGCTCATTCTGTTTCACATTTCACACTTCCCCAGGCTGAGAGATGCAGCCATCGACTGCAAACGCTCTGACAGGGCTGGGGCGGAGAGGGCCCTGCTGGGCTCGACGGGGGGTGGTCAGGAGGGTGTGCTGGTGGGGACAGGGTAGGGACAGCTCGGGGACACTGTCCTGCACTCCGCCCCTCATGTAGCCAATGTCAGCACACGCCTTGTGCCTCTCCTGCTTCCCAGCCTCTCTGAACATTTGCTGGGATGGGAGGGTATTGGGGGGAGGGCAGTGCCATCACAGCCCCAACACCACTGACTCACCCCCACATCTCCAAACAGACCTCAAGCTTTTCCTCAGTCACACCAATTTAAAAAGAAGTTTTTTCTTCTACCTCCTCAAGGTCTCTATTCACTTAGGAAAAACTCTTCTCATTTCCTCTCTCTATATTTATATTAATTAAAAAAAAACTTTTGCACAGGATTTTTCCCCTCTTTTGCAAAAAATGGATGACGTGAACCCCTAGATTTTTGTGTACGTATCTATGTCTCCCTTTATCTATCTATATTTTTAACTTTAAACTTATAATAACATTCAGAATTAGCTCACAAAACTGGATTACACAAAGCCAGCAGGTTTAAAAATATTTCAAAGATGTTGCTTTCATGCTTCAAATCCTTGAAAAGCCAAATACACTCACTTCTGAAACTAAGTCTTGGGTTTTGCTGGGAAAAAAAAAATAAGAAAAGTGTTTAATAGCACATATGGCATAATTTTATTTGACATCTGTTTTGTAACAAACAATATTTAGCTCACTTATTTGCTGAATGATACAGTACACAGTGCAAACAAAAAGTCCAATGAACAGTTTTACAGAGTTTGTAATATATCAATATTTATTGCAAAAGAATGCAAAACTTAAACATTTAAGTGTGTTATTGATTGTAATATGCAAAACATTGATTACTGTATGTTGCCATTGCAAAAAAAAAAGTGTACTAAATGCCTTCTGGGGTATGAAAATGAGGTGCATTTCGGCAAGAGGCGCTCGCCTGCTCCCCTTGGTGACATTTAGTTTTAGACCTGCTCCCCCCCCCCGTTTGTGTCATCCTATCGAAGACAGCTGTCAATATATTTAGGATGGTTTAGCTCATAACAGCAAAAATCATGAGACTATTGGCATAATTGTGAGGAGTGATTGATTTTAATGGAAACAACATTTAAAAACTCAGAATGCATTTTTACTTGGCAGTGCTAGTAGAATGTTCTAATGAATAGAAGCCTCAGCCATAAATGTATGATACTTACTGCAAGGATGAGCAAAGGACAACAATAGTTGATGCATTAATTTTTTTTTTACTCTGAAGTTGAAATAAACTATCTATTTGTTTATATAATTGGGCTACAGGAACCAATGCAGAAATATAATCAGATGCCACCTGGGGAACAAAGCAAACAGCCACGCTCTGGCCAATGAAACCACAGGCAGGCTCCTCGAGTTGTTTTTCTTATCATCATTATCATTGGGGAAATAATATTAAAAAAAAAAACATTTAAACTGATCATGGTCATTTCTCCAGTTCTGAGAAGGAAAAAATGACAAGGTCTCGCTGTGTCATCAGGTTCTGGGCTGTGGGTGCACTTTTCCTCAACTTGATGTCAATAAAATAACAAATGCTACCAAGGCGCAGTCTGCCTGATGGGATTGGCTTAGCACAGGCAGGATCCTGGAGGGGAGGACCAGGACATTTCCCAGGGACCAGGAAGGGCAGTGATTTGAACACTCTGGTGTGCTTTTGAGACATCTAAGAGAATACTTGCAACAATGATAACAAAACAACAGCTAACATTTGTTGAGTGCCTTCAAGTCCCAAACGCCGTGACAAAAACTTTATCTGCACTTTATGCATTGTCCCTAACCTCTGGCTCCCCAGAAGCTCTCTCGGGTTCAGAGGGGCTTATGTTGACCTGCGCTGAGCTGTAAGCACTTTGGAAAGGCTGTGGTTTGTGTCTTCCATTCTGCAGTAGTTTCTTCTTAGTACTTGGTGCCTGCAGCAGGTCCGGCACTTGTGGGGCTCTGGGAACTGGGGGTAGTGTGAGGGTGAGGATGGAGAGACCGAGACTCTATCCTCTACGTGCTGGTGACTGAGCCTGTCCAAAGTCCCAAGTTTGCACTGGGGGCATCAGGAGACTCAGCTGGCAGCTTTGGGGAAAGGTAGAAGGGAAGGGGTGGAGGCTCCTTGCAGGGAGCTGAGGTCTGAGAAGGCCTCTTCTCCTCCCGAGGTGACCCTGAGGCTGGGCTCATCCTAAAAGCCTCACAGCTTCCCCCCTCATCTGGGCATCCTCCTGGAGCTGAGGGGCCAGAGCAGCAGGCAGCATGCTGTTCTCCAAGCTCCCTCCCTGGTTTCCCACCTCCCTCCTGAGCTCCTGGCTGGGATGAGAGCCAGTCAGCCCACTGGCCATTTCTACCCCAATGAGCTCCAACTCTCCTTTTAAGTTCTCTAAGCCTCAGACCCTGCATTTTTAAAAGGAGGGTTAAATGAGATAACACATGGAAAGGACTAGAATCAGGCATGGCACTGAGTAAGTGCCAGAAAGTTTCAGTTTATGTCTGCAGTGTTCTTACCCACTGTCACTGCTCCAGGCTGCTCCTAAGGTGACACTGAACCTCTCTGAGCCTCAGCTTCCTCGTCCATTTCATACCTCCTAGGGCTGCTGGGGGGATTAAACTAAGCTGGTTCATTCATGTCAAGGGTTTTGCCTAGAACGAACACTCCAGTGTCAGGTAATAGTTATAATAGCAGTGATATCCTCTGACATCGAGGGGAGAACCTGGGTCCGTTTGGAAACAAAGAACTAACTGCAGCTGTCAGAGGGCTTTGCATCTGCCCCTGCAGACACGGTCAATGGTAGGTGCAAGAGAAGGTTCTAGCAGATGTTGCGGCTGTAGCAATCGGCATCAGTGACTTGGGGCTGAAACCTGATTCATGGGGTGCAGGGGGAGGCCTCGGAGCAGCCCAACCCAGTTATCCCCTTCTTCCTCCGGCCTCAGCAGCAATTACAAGCCACGAAGGAAACAGAAAGCAGAGGCAAGCAATATATGTCACGAGGAAATAAGAACATTGCACAACGAGAATAAATAATAATATTTTTTTTCTGGCTTTCATGAAACTCTATAGATATAAAAAGCCGGAGAAAGGAGATTTTTTTGTGTGTGTGTGCAGACCTTAATTATAGCAGGGTTGTTAGTAAATTTACTGAATTGCAAATGTAAAATATTCTGATGGCCTGAGTAAAACCACATATTTAAGCCTTCTAAATGAACATTTCTGTTTTTTGAGTAATTTGTACCATCTGTGTCAAAATTCTGAGTCTAAAAAAAAAAGCAGTGGAACAAATGTTGGTTCCATAAAACAGTCCTAGTTCATTGTTGAAATTGTCACACATTAACATTGCAGGCCATCTGGGAAGACAAAAGCCTCTAACCAGATTGCGGAGATGATTTTATTGGTCTGGTATTAATCAGGATTGGCATAATATTTGAGCAGAAAGGAGAGACGAGGTGAAGTGGAGCCCCCCACCCCCACCCCAACCGTGCAAGAGTTGTACCATCTCCTACACCGCGGCGTGGGGGTATTTCTAAAGCCGGCTTCGGCGTCCGAAAATGTAAATAAAATGCGAGGTAATGTTTCCGGTTTAAGCACGCGCGTGCACGCGAAGCCCAGAAAGGGCTCGGGTGGCTGGCGCGCGGGGAGGGTTTAGCCCGGGCCAGGCTGGAACGGAGCGGAATGGAATCTTCCTTTATCGCGGCACATCTGACTCCAAGGCGGGCAGAAGCCCACAGCCGGGATGGCCAGCTGCTCCTCCCCGTGCGTTCGCCGCCAGCCCG
>PVIY010012183.1:0-62822 GCA_004026745.1 Myrmecophaga tridactyla
ATAACCATTTTCCTTTCTGATTTTAGTTATTTGTATCTTTTCTCTTTTTTCTTTGTTAATATAGCTAAAGGTTTGTCAATTTTCTTGATTTTTTCAAAGAACCAACTTTTTATTTTGATCATTCACACTATTGCTTTTCTTTTCTTTATTCATTTATTTATAGTGTAATCTTAATTATTTCCTACCTTCTGCTAACATTGACTTTACTTTTCTCTTATTTGTGTTGTTCCTCAAGATATAAATCTAGGTTATTAATTTGGGATCTTCTTTTTTAATACAAGCATTCATAGCTATAACTGCATCCTATAAGTTTTGTTATAGAGCTTCTTTGTTTTCATTTGTCTGTAAGTATTTTCTAATTTCCCTTGTCATTTCACCCTTAACCCATTGGCTATTTAAAAGTGTGCTGTTTAATTTCCACATGCTTGTCAAATTTCCAGTTTTCCTTCTGTTATCAATTTCTAACTTCGTTCCATTGTAGTCAGAGAGGTTACTTTTAATATTTCAATAATTTCAAACTTATTGAGATCCCTCGTGTGCCCTAATTTATAATCTACCCATGTGCATTTGATTCATTTGCACTTGAAAAGAATATGTATTTTGCCATTGTTGGGTGAAATGTTCTATATATGTCTGTTAGATCTAGTTGGTTTATAATGTTGTTCAGGTCTCTATTTCCTTATTGATCTTCTGTTTAGATGTTCTAGACAGTGCTGAAAGTGGTTGTTCTGGTTTGCTAAAGCTGCCAGAATGCAATATACCAGAAATGGGTTGGTTTTACAATGGGGATATATTAACTTAAAATTTACAGTTCTGAACCATGAAAATGTCCCCACTCAAGGCATCAGCAGGACAATACCTGGACTCTGAAGACAGGCTGCTGACATCTGGGACACCTCTGTCACATGGGCAGGCACCTCCCTAAGAGAGAGAGACGGGTCCTCTCTTAGCTTGTCTGGGGCTTCTCTTGGTATTTCTCTCTTTTAGCTTCTGTGTGTGTTTTGACCTCTTATGAAGGACTCCAGTCAGAGGATTAAGACCCACCTTGAATAAGGTGGATCACATCTCAATTGAAGTAACCTAATTAAAAGGTCCTACCTACATTTAATAGGTCTGTACCCACAGGGATGGATTAAAGGAACACGATCCTTTCTGGGGTACATGCAGCGTCGAAACTACCACAGTGGTAGACTGAAGTCTCCAACTATTACTGTAGAACTCTCTATTTCTCCCTTCAATTTGGTCAGTGCTTGTTTCATATATTTTGGCACTCTGCTTGTAGGTACGTGTGTTTAAAACTGTTAAATCTTTTGGTTGAATTAACACTTTTATCAATATATAATGTCTTTCTTTGTCTCTTGTAAACTTTATTTACTACAAATCTATTTTGTCTCATATTAATATAGCCCCCTGCCCTTTTCTGATTAGTTTTTGCATGAAACATTTTTTCCATCCTTTTACTTTCAATCTACTTCTATCTATGATCTAAGGAAGGTCTCTTGTAAATAGTGTATATTTGAGTCATATCTCTTTATCATTCTGGCAGTCTTTTCCTTTTGATTAAGAGAGTTTAATCCATTTACCATTTAGGGAAATTACTGTATTTCTGTTTAGAAAGATAACTGTTAAAGCAAGATTTACTTCTGCCATTTTTCTAATTCTTTTTTGTAAGTCTTATTTTTTTGTCCCTCTTTTCCTCTACTGCCACTTTCCTTTTTTGTTTAGATGATATTTTATAATAAGCCATTTTGAATCACTTGCCCTTTTCTTTTGTGTAGATTTTTAAATATTTTCTTCATCTTTACCATAGGGATTACATTTCACATACCAAATCTATGACAGTTTACTCTGTGTTAATTCCAACTTGACTTCAATAGCTACACATACATAGCAACTATACTCCTCCATCTCTTTCCTTTATATTGTTTGTGTCACAAATTGCATCTTATTGTGCCCAGTTTTTTATGCATTTGAATTTCTGGCTTTGTGAAAAGTAAAAGACAGCATTACAAATGGAAAATGAAATAAAACTGCCATACTTATTGATCCATATTCTCAATTACACTCTATTTCTTCATCCAGCATCGAGATACTGCCCAGTGTCGTTTCCTTTCAACATACGGCAGATCTAGTGGTAATGAACTCCCTCCATTTTTTTTTGTCCAGAGAATTAAATGTCTTAATTTCTCTTTCATCTTTGAAGGACAACTCTGCCATGTACATTATTCTCAGATAACAGTTTTGTTTTTGTTTTTCTTTTTCTTTCAGCACTTTAAATAGTCCCCCCACTGCCTTCGGTCCTCCGTAGTTTCTACTGAGAAAGTGGATATTAATTTTATTTAGGATCCCATATATGTGGCACTTGCTGTTTTTAAGATTCTATCTTTGTCCTTGTCAATGGAGATTAAGCATAATGTATCTTGGTTTAGCTCAGTTTGGGTTCGTCCTGCTTGGCATTTGTTGAGGATTTGTATATTCATATCTTTCATCTGATTTGGGAAGTTTTCTACCATTATTTCTTTAAATATATTTTTGGCTCTTTATCTCTTTCTTCTTCTGGAATTCCTATGATGCATATATTGGTAAGCTTGATGGTGTCCCATGGGTTCCTCGGGCTCTGTTCATTTTTTTTCATTCTTTTTTTTCTGCTCTTCAGTCAGAATTATTTTAATTGTTTTGTCTTTGAGTTCTCTGATCCTTCCTTCTGTCTCCTCCAATCAGCTCTCAAACCCCTCTATTGAATTTTTTCATTTCAGTTATTGTTACTTGAGGTTCCAGAATTTCCATTTGGTTCATATTATAATTTCTATCTCATTATTGAAACTCTCACTTGTTCATATACTGATTTCCTTTAGTTCTTTGTCCATTTTTTCCTTTAGATCATTGATCCTATTTATGAGAGTTGTTCTAAGATCTTCGATTAGACTAGAGTTCCTCTGGAATATTTTCCACTGAATTCCTTTTGCTGTGACTGGGCCATACTTTCCTGTTTCCTTGTGTGTTTTGAAATTTATTTTGAGAACTGGACTTTCTGAGTGTTAAGTTGTGGCCACCCTGGGAATTTAGTTCTCCACTTTTCAGTTCACCAGACTAAGAGAAAGAAGAATTAAAAATATATATATATATATATATATATATATTTCCATATATATATTTCCATATATATATATATATTTCCATATATATATATATATATATATGGAAGGAAAGAAAGAAAGGGGAGAGAGAGAAAAGTGGGGAAAAAAAACCCACAACAAAACTAACAAACGGATAAAACTATCGTATCGTCCCCCCCACCCCCAAATACAAGGAGGAAAAAATAATGAAATAATGAAGTGCAATTCCTCTCCAAATCTCTTGTTATATCCCAGTGGGAAGCCAGAAGCTGCTGCTTCAAGGCTAAAACCTAGGCCAGTGTCCCTGCTAGTCCCTCAGGATTCCACCAGACCCAAAAATTTAAAACAGAGAAAGAAAAACAAAAAGAGAAGGAAAGAAGGAAGGGGGTGGGAGAGAGGAAGAAAGAAAGAAAAGACGAGAAAAGTGGTGCACTGGTTCTTTATGTCCTTGTAGAAGCCGGTGTGAAGCCAGGAGACGCTGCTTCTGAGAGAAAATGATGCTAGCCTCGTGCTGGACCCTCGGGAATCTGCCAGACCAAATTATGCAGCAAAGAGCCGATAAAAAGTGCATGGGGCTAGTCCTGGTAGATGCTGACGTGAAGCCAGAGGACGCTGCTGCAGAAAGGGCAGAAACCCAGGTGGTAGTCCGTGCAGTGCCCCAAGGATCTGCCAAACCAGGAAACACCCCTAGACGGCAAGAAAAGGCGGGGGGTGGGGGTGGGAGTCAACAACAAAACATAGCTCTTGCGGTCCAGGTGGCTGCTGGTGGAAGGCTGGGGCGCTGCTACCCAGAGGGCCGAACGTGCGGCCGAATTCCACGGGGGGCCTTCATGCACCCCCCAGACCAACACAACCCTCAGCCTCAACTTTTCAGACGGCAGGTTTCCTCTGCCAGCCCTGGAGGGCCGGGCCGGCTGTTGTCATCCTCCGGGCGGCGCTGCGGTAGCTGTTCCTGCAGCCTCTGCCCGGGCCACTAGCTGCTCCCGGCTTCCTGCTTTCCCTGACCGAGGCTGAGCCCTTCGCAACCTCTCCCTTCCTCTGGTACTGCTGTAGCTGTTGCAAAGGTCCATTCTGGTTCCAGGATTACCACCTTGTTAATTCTTGCCTCGTTTTCCAGGTTTTTCCATTTTTTAGTGGAGGGAGTGATTTGTAAAACTTCTTACTCTGCCATTTTGCCTGCGTGGGGGTCCCAGTGCCTATTACTTAAGCTGGCACTCAATCCTTCCACAGTCTTACCATCTGACCTCTCAGGCTCCTACTCTCTCAGTTAATCTGGAAAGCCAATCCTCCAAACCTTCCCTATCCCGCTTCCCTACCTCACCCTTCCCTGCAATTTATCCAGATTGGAATTTCTTCACCCGCCCACCCATCCCCACACGTGTCTAAACACAACTTGGTCTCCAAGGAATAAGCAAATGGTGCTTCCTCACCAAGCCCTCCTGCATCCTCTAATTCAGTCATTCTCAACTTTGGCACACATTGGAATCACCTGGGGAGCTCCAAAACTATTGATGCCTGGATCCCACCTCCAGAGATTCTGATTTAGTTGGTCTAAGTGGGGTCTAGGCATTGGCATTGCTTTAAAAACTGCCCAGGTGATTCTAATATGCAGCCCAGGTTGAGAACCACTGGTCTAGTAGAACTCACTTATCTTTTTATCAGTTATCTTGCTCCAACTGCCTTTATCCGCCGCTAGACTCTAAGTGCCTGAAAGAGAGAAACATGTCTGGTTCATCTTTGTGTATCTCACAGGGCCCACCACAGTGCTGTCGTTAAAAAAAATACATGATAATTAACATTTACTAAATGCTTAACGGTGTGCCACATATTGCTCTGAACCCTTGGTGTGGTTTATCCCACTTATTCCCCCCAACAAATGTGAAAGGCTGGTGCTATTAATTTATCCCTCTTTTCCAAATGAGTAAATTGAGGAGAGATGTTAGGGAATGTGTCCGGGATCATGAGTCGGGAACTGAAGAGCAGGAAGTTGAGTCTGGAAGAGCCCCTGCCCGCACCACATGCTCTCCACAGCCTGTGCATAGTTACGAGACCCCCATATATTTACTAAAGGAAGCCAAAGAAAGGGATGGATGGAAATAAGTGGCTTGTTCCTAGGCAATACCTTATTTATGCCTAGTGATGCATTTCTCAATCTACATTTATTTTTCATATCACTTTCCTAAATGCTCATCTTCAAAACCCCTGTTCAATTATGTATGTAATATTTGTATTTAAAATTATTCACTTTACTTTTTCCTCAGCTTCACCTAAGCAAAGTTATCTATCATATTAAAAGTTTGATGCTAGAAATATTTTCCTAATGCACATTAGGATAATAACCTATTACATATATGTGCAGGAGTTTGTGTGTGTATGTGTGAGTGAGTGTGCACCACCTAACATCATCTCACTTGTCACCAACTGTAGGAACATCAGCACTGAAATTTGCAGCCCTCATCCTTTTCAACTTAACCTGGAACTGAATTATACCGCGGCACTAAAGAAGGGCTCAACACATATTAGAACTCATTTTTTAAAAGCTCATCTCTTCCAAAGTAAACTCATTTTTTAAAAGTGCATCTCTTCCAAAGTAAACTCATTTTTTTAAAGTGCATCGCTTCCAAAGAAAAACACTTTTTGCCTGGAATTAGCTCGAAAACCTAACAAAATTGTTAAGGCTATGGTTTTTATCTGCTTTTAGTTTCATGAAGTTCTGTCTTTTTATTAGACATTTCATAGACACTTAAAAATAGTCTTTGAGCTGAATCAGACCATTGAGGAATCTGTATATTATCTTAACTTTTTTTTTTTTTTGCATGGGCAGACACCGGGAATCGAACCCGGGTCTCCGCCATGGTAGGCAAGCCACCATGGCCAGCCCAAAATTAATAAATTGGATTTTTTGTTTGTTTGTTTTTGCATGGGCAAGCTCTGGGAATCGAACCTAGGTCTCTGGCACAACAGACAAGAATTCTGCCACTGAGCCAACATTGCCCTATCTTTTTTTTTTTCTTAATATGCATTGCTTTTGTAGCAATCCCACAAAGGCTTCTTTTTAAATGCAAGTTATTCCAACCCAGGCTTTGCTGTTGGTTCAGTCTATGTAGATAAGCCAAGTGGGAGGAGAGTCCTGAGGAGCAGGATTGTGCAAAAATTTAGAGACCCAGGAGGCTTTAGGGAAAGAAGGTAGACTCAAGCCAAAGCCATTACAATGGACAGGTGTGAAGTAACCTAGTAGCCCAAGAGCAGAGAAGGAAACTGGGGAGAGAGCACGGTGTACACAGAGATATAGAAAAAAAGAATTTACTCCTCAATCATTCATCCATTCCAAAGATGTTTCTTGAGCACTTACTTTGTGCCAGGCACTTGAAGAATTGTATGGAGTTTTCTGGGTTTTGTTGTTGCTGTTTTACCAATATTTCTTGAACATTTTGACACCAGGCATTGTGCTAAGCAATTTTCATGCCTTATTTCCCATTAAAACTCACAATAAATTATATAAGGTAGAGTGTATTATTAATCTAATGTTAGACGAAGACTGTCTCAGAGAGGCTGAGACTCTGCTTGGGATCCCTCAGCTGGTAAGAGTGGGGCTGGCAAGTGAACATAGACTTTTTTTTTTTTTTTTTTGCATATGGGCAGGAGGCACCACGGATCGAACTCCAGACCTCCAGCACGGCAGGTCGGAGCTCTGCCTGCTGAGCCAGGGCAGTCGCCCTGAACATAGACTTTTAACAACTACCTGACACTGCCATGAACGAGATGGGTATGGTGCCATATTTAGGGGCTCACAGTTAGCAGTACCAACAATTAAACAGACAATTTCAGAAATTCAGTATAAGGCATACAGGGGAGACAGGGGACGTGGAAAACACATAGCAGTAAAACACAATGGAGAGTAAACTCTGATTTCCAAAATTACTTAACTATATATCTACCAGTTAAAAAAATTCAACAGTGTTCATTTCAGCAGCACATATACTAAAATTGGGACAAATACAGAGAAGGCTCCTGAGAAAGGATGACATGCAAATTCTTGAAGCATTCCATATTTTTTAGTGTTTTTCCCCTAAAAAAAAATTCAACATTGCTCATCAGCCTTCATTTATCCATTCATTCATTTGTAAATAATACTATGACTTCTATCATTAAATAATATCTCAAGGCTTAAAATATCCTCAGAGCAAGATTTATTGTTAATTTTAGAAGTCAAATCTGTATTTCAAATACATTTGTATTAATTTCAAGTTTGGGGAGCTATCTTCTTTTCAGGTGTGATTTCATTACCATTGCTTTTTACATGGTGATGCAACTCAAAGTTTCATGCACCACTTAAAATCGCCCCACCTGTCATCAGCATGTACCAACGCTAGCCTGCTATAAACAGTGTAGGGTAGAAATTTTAGGCCACGATGGAATAGCAGAGTGGATTTACCCTCCTTCCTGAAACATTCAAACACCTGAACAAAATATTGCAGTAACAGTGTTCCAGACATTGGATATGAGGCCACAAAAGACAGGGGATCCCTGAGAGATAGGAAACTAAAGAAACGAACCCAGCAATCGCCCCAGCGTACTGCCTTGAGACAGTTAGACCACAGCGTAGGGAGGAGAAGCGAAGTAGAGCCCAGCAAGCTCCCTGAGTTGAGAAGATAGAACTGAGAGCCCAGGAAGACCGATGTAACCAGAGTTCACAGGACAAAGTATCTGAGACAAAAGAGAGAGAGACAGAGACAGAGAGAGAACTGCAGAGGTTGCCAGAGGCTCCCCATGGAGCATTGGGCAGTGTATGGCCCAGCATAGGCATGCCAGGAAGGCAGTGAAAGCTGTGGGGGGAAGGGGGGGAGGGGTGTGAACACCTGAAAGGATGGGAAGTCACAGTATCTGACATTTGCACAGAGCCAGGAATAGTGCATAAAGAAGTATTTTTCCAGAAATAGAGGTGAAGTGGTATAGACAGAGGCAAAGGGCAGTACTTCTTGGGAAACTTGAACTATGTGACGTCAGAATATTCAGGAATGGAATTAACTGATTGAAAAATTTTTTGTATATAATCCTCAAGATGATTCCCAGTGCCTGGATTAATTTATACGATGGTGAATTTTATTGCTCGCACTATGCAAATTTGGCTAAGCTGACACTCACAGCCAAACAATCTAAAGAAATTAAGATGTTCAGTTCTAGCAAGCCTGGGTTAGAATACCTAGATCTGTCCCTTTCTAGCTTTGTGATCATGGGCAAGTAACCTAACCTCTCTGAGCCTGATTATTTTTCCATCATTTATAAACTGTCCATTACAATATTTACCACAGAGAGTCATTGTAAAGAGTAAATGATGAAATGTATGTATCACTGATTTATACAGAACTTGACACTGATTTGTACAGAGCTTGTGTTGTAAATACAGCATATTTGACATTATAAATAAAGATATATTGAGATTAGATGATCTTCAAAATTATACTAGCTTATACAAGAGAGACTACAGGTATACAAGTATTGCTCAATAAATAGTCATTTAGTTGAACCGAATTATATTTCAGTGGTTGGGGTGGTCAAACCACATTAGTTTATACTGAGCTTTCAGAAATGATCAATCCCAGAAGAGGAAATATAAGATTAGGGAGTCAAGGTGTAAGGCTATCAAATCTATCAGAAATAGTCCAAATAGACAGTAATGCAAATTCTTATGTTGGTATCCACCCTCCCCCACCCATATGTCTGGCATTCTTAGAAATCCTTGAGTATACAAAGGATACCCTTACATTCTCTTTTAAGAAGAGGAAACGAAGTTTGGCAGAAGGTGGGGATGGGGAGATGACTTGGAGAAGGCAGACCCCCAAAGGACCACACAGGAAGGAAGGGAGGATGGAGAGAGCAGAGGTGAGAGTTGGCGAGTCAGCCCCTCACTATAAATCTCTGACTTGCATGCCCTGATCTGCCCACTCTACATTGGTTTTATGTATCATCTACTCCCCCTACCAATAGCCCAAACAACCTTTCAGATCCAAAGAAGTACCTGAAGGACCTTTCTTGTGAAATCTGTCAATTTTTTGCAAGGATATTTAACAAGTTTTAAAATGTGCATACTTGTTGACCCAACAACTTCATTTCAGGGAATTTAGCCAAAGGAAATACATATACACATGAATGAATAAAAATATAAATGTGGACTGTCCATTTTAACACCACTTGAAACGCCCTGGATGTAAAACTGAATGCCATAAAGTCCCATCATTAAGGCTATTAGAGGATAAATAATGTTGCAATCAGACAGTGGGACACCATGTAAGACATAAAGAATGAAGCAGAACTAGCTGTATCACAATAAAAAGATGTCTATACCATATTGATGAGTGTAAAAAGTAGGTTAGTACAGATAGCACCATCCCAGGTATATAAAATCATTTTTTGTATCTATTCATCTGTTAAGTAGTCAAATATTTCCTATTTATTGAATGTCTGCTGTGCAAACTAGATATTAGAAAAACACCAATGAACAAAGTAGATAGAGCCAATTGAGCTTCCAGTCCAAAAGGGGTACAAGAAAAGGAGCAGATATTAAACAAATAAATAAAAATGTTGTAAAAGCCAAGATAGAAAAGGGCAAGGTGCTCTAATAGAGATGATATTGAGGGGAAAGAGGCTTGAGCTGCACATTTAGTTGTGACACTAAAGACCTGAAGGATTAATGGAAATTACCCACAAGCATAAAGTGGGAAAGAACATTCCAGGCAGAAAGCCCTGAGGTTGGAAATAGCTTGTGGTATGTTTGAGAAACTCAAAGAAAACAGTGGTCAGAGAGAATGAAGTGAAGGAGAGGGTGGCATGAAGAGGTTGAAGATGTAGGCATGGGCCAGACCACAGCAGACCTCGGACACCCTGTATTGGAGTTTGGACTTGACTCTAAGGGCAATAAGAAGCCACTGGAGGTGCTAAGGAGTAAAGGATGGATTGAAGGGAAGCAAGAGCCCAAGGAGACAGGGCAGGAGGCCATCACAGTCCTGCAACAGAGATGACAGTGGCTTGGCTCAAGGTCGTGGGGGTGGAAATGGAGAAAGGAGGACAGATTCAGAATGCATCCTACCCTCGTGGGAGAGTTAGAGGAGAGAATCTGTTTCCCTATCACAGTCCTCCACAGATTAACTCCCAGATCCCAAACGGTGAGTTATTATTTTAAAATACCCATACGTGTTTCTAGCTGATATAATTTACCACTGTGGGGATTGTGGAAGTCAAATAAAGGCATCTCTGGGGATAACGTACAAATCATTAGACAAGGAGAACGCAACAATAGACAACATTGGCTTCTTACACAACGTCTTTGCAGAATAAGGAGAAAAGGATTTTTGTCTGCAATGCGACGTGCACTGCTGTGTTTGTTACCCTCTGGCTCCAAACAGTGTCCCTCTAACCAACTGCAAATGCTGAATATGTTAGAAAGAGCGGGGAGGGAGAAGGAAGAGTGAGTCCCATAAGCTCCTGATTGTTCTACACTCCTGTGGGTAGAAGAAGTATGGCTGGAATGAGAGTATAAGGGAGAAAGTGGTGCAAAGCAAAAAAAAAAATTACTTTGAGAGTCCACATTCAACAAGTTGCAATTGTGAAAACTCGGCTTTGCTCTTAGGACATAGGTGCCAGCAAGGAAAAAGGACAAGAAATCACACCTTTGAGTCCCTCTGTCCCCAAGGACCCGGAAGAACTGACAATTGCAAAAGAGAATCCCCAGACTACAAATATAACAGAGAATAATATTTCCATCATGAGTTTCTTTAAAACTCTGGTAAGTAGTTTCCTCCTTGTTTTCCTTCAGTTTCTTTGTTGAAAAGTTTCATTAATCTTAAGAATAATGCTTATTTGAATGTTACTGTACTGCATGGGTTATCACCGCGATGTAGCTGGAACATTCGAGAAGCGACAGGATGTGTGATGTGTTTCGTAAGGTATTTGTGTTGCATCAGGCTTTTGATAGGAAGCTGCTAGCATCGGGAACCACGGTACAAACAGTGGGTGCCCAAACTATGCATCATAATGGAATTCTATTGCAATTGGATGGTGTTTTATGGTCATTCATTATAAAAATTATAGAAAAATGTCTTCACGTGTTATTGACCTATAGACACAGTTTTGGCACGCAAATGGCAAATAAAACACTCTGTGGAAATCACTTTCTATCTTGGTACATCTAACTCTACCACTTTAATGAGATGGAGGCAGTGAGCATGTCATCCTTTGCTTGCTCATCTCTGACACCCCAAAGCCCACAACCTGACATATGCCAGACATTCATAAAAGTGCTGATATATGACTGCATAATTGAGGAGACAGCTCCAGATGCTATTTCCAAATATCAAGACTAATCTCAAAAGTTAAAACAAAAAATGTCAACAGAATGTGCCACAAACACCAAAGTTGTCCATTTGTCTGAGGCAATTAATGGTAGAATCCTTGAAAAATCTGTGGCCTGCCAGGGAGACCATTTTAAATGTGGTCAAACATTGAATGTGTAAGATCTGATGCATTTCATTATAAAATATGAATCCTGTTAACATAAATGTTACCTTTCGTATACCTAGGTATTACCCAGAGGTCCTTGGGTTTCTACTGATCTAAAAGGACTTCTCATTTCATTCTTTATCTGTATAGTAAAATGGGCCATCCTAAAGAACTATGTAACTGTGAACTAAAATTCATTCCAAAGAGCTATGATTTTTAACATTTTGTTTTCTCAAACTTTTAAGGTCTCACCTAACAAAGCTGAAACAAAAAAAGATCCGGAAGACACGGTAGGCAGTTTGAAATGTGTGTGTTTTGGTTGGTGCCTAGAATTGCATTTGAATTTGAATCTGCTTATTTATTTCTTGAATTTGTGTGTATTTTTATTTAGCTGTTGAATATTGCTGTTAGACTTGTTTTAAAATGTTTAATTTATGCTAATGGTATCTTAATGAAATTTTTAGTGGGAAGCTTGAAAGATATTCCAATTCTGGCTAAATAATATCACAATAATAATTTCTCAAATAGAATAGGAATGTAATATTGATCATTACATCATCATCTTACTCATTTTAGTTGTATATGGAGATATCCAGGAATTGTAGCCATTGGAATGAGAAAGAGGTGAGACTCGATTTAAAGAAGAAAAATGCTGCTTTATTTTTGTTATCTTTGAAATATATTGTTTGTTTTTCAAGTCATTTGAAAAAAAAAATAAGCTTCCACTGAAGATGTGTTCATTTGGTGAAATAAAATAGTCTTCATTGGACACTGCCAAATGGAGGAATACATAAAAGTGTTAGGATACCTAGAGAGCTTAGAATTTTCACCATCATTCTAGGAATTCGACTAATTTCCCCACCGCCCCCAAATAAATTTGATTTGGAACAACTAATTTCTAGAGATGTTTTTCATTTGCACTTGACAGGACTGTTAGGAGAATGCGTGGTTTAAATTTTATGGGAATTGTGGAGTAAGTTTAAGTTGGTAATAAATGTCCTGCTCCTTTCTTTGATAGCTAAAAATGACTTGAAAGACACTGGAACAAAATGAATGGCTTGGTCAGCCCAATACATCTGCTATTCATATTTGCAGAACCTAAGTTGTTAGAAAAGAATGCTAGACTTTGTCTCAGACCTGTGTTGGAGCTCCAGTTCTATTTCTCAATACGTGTGTAATCCTAACCTGTCTGAACCAAATTTCCACATCTGTAAAACTGGATCAATAAAAATTATAGCTCTCCACCCCCAGGATTGAAGGAAGGGGTGACAATGCCCTGTAAACCATAGAGCTCTCTTTAGATGTAGGTGATCTTTATTTCCGTAATTATATGCAAGACAAATTGAACATCATTATTATGTTTATATGTCATTGACTGGTTTGATAAGATTTACTTCTTCACACACAAAAATATATCTGAGGCATCAAAATGTATTTTCCTATACAAGGATTCATTTGCTACAAGGCAGCTAAGATCAAGTTCAATGTATGGTTGGGCCAAAATGCTTCTCTTTTGGTTCTATGTCCTGCATGGTTTGAGGCCACATAGTGAGAATATTAAGCAATCAGTATTGTGGTATGTGGGCAGTTGTGTGGCTTCCCAAGCAGCCTGATACACTTGCTCCCTTCAGCAGACCAAGCACCCAGACTGTTCTCTGACCCAGAATGTGGTCCCAACTGGATGTGCTTAACTGATAAAATCTGTGTTGCTGAGACACCCGTGGGGGCCTGCTGGTGGAAATGGGTCTCAAAGAGGGTTTTGTGAATGTAGGTTGTCTGGCATGCCCATAAACCTAGATACCTCTTTTGTGTAAACCTCATTCTCATATAGTTTACCTTTGTAAACATCCTTTCTACTGAAGTTCTTAGGTTCATGCTTTTGAAAGTCTGCACCATTTGCTTATCTTTCCATTTGGTCCTGGGCAGTTTTCAGCACACTATGCACCCCCCACAAAATCTCCCAGCATTTGTAACGAGTCAACAATTTTGAGTAGTGGTAACTAGGTTATTTCAGTTCCATTCTCTGCCTACTTCGGCTAAGTAGACTGGTTCACACTAGAAACTTCCTTTACCTGGGAAATCTGCCCACCTAGAAGTCAGTTGAAAATTTTGCAAGTGATATGAGCTCCATGAAGTTTCTAATACTTAGTAAAAGGAAATCAGTTAGGATTAAAAGCCATTTGGTATTTACCTTGACCCCAGAATGTAAGAATAAATAATTTTCTTCAAGCATTTTTTTCTTTCCCAGGTGACAATCACGTTTAGGTATTTAAAGCTATCAAATCAGGCCTGCATTATCTTTTACATTTATTTTTCATCTAGATGCTTTTATGTCATGTAGACAGAGCTTAAATGTCCTATTATTGTCTTTAGCAAAAGAAATTGAGTTGATCTGGGTCATTTAAATAGGTCATCCTGTCGAAAATCAATGCGTACCTGAAATTAACTGAATATTCTCTGTGGCAAATCGTCTTTGAGAGTTTAAAAAAGATAAACATTCACATGATGTCTTGTGGTTGGGGGATGGAGGAGCTATACCATCAGTTAATTGTCAATGTGTATTGATGCACTTAAAAACAACAGGAAAAAAAATGGATTTTGTTTAAAAATAAAGTTCTGAGCTGTGACTGCTGTTGCCCAAAAGGCATCCAAAGCAGAAAGTGTCTGTGATGGACAAGCTGATCAGAAGACATCAGAGCTCCAGGCAAAAGGCACCAAGAAAAAGCACCTGGATAGCCCCAGGCTAGGACTTGCCTTTAGAAAGTTCTTTAGGCATAAGGTCTGTATCTTATTAAACAAAGGGACAAACAAAGAACCCTGGTCTTCACCCTTCCTGCATCCACCCAGCTCTGCTTCAGTGAAGACCGAGCCTGGGGTGGCTGAGATTATAAGTTAAAAGAAATTAAAGATGACATGAATCAAATTTCAGGGATTTTTTTTTAAGTCCCCATAATTATAAACATCTCAGATTGCTTTCTTCCTCATGTGGACCAGGGTTCTGAAATAATTCTTCTAACCCAGTGTTTCCCCAAAGTCAGTTGTTTGCATACCACCTTCCACATTTTTGCCAGTGGCTCTATTATTTATTTGATATTTCCTATTTAAATTGAAACTTTATATTACATCATGCAAAGCTCATAAAAAGAAAGATAACAATTAATATGAACAACTGAAAACAGATATGATATTCTAGCTGCTTCGGTTGTCTCAGTCTCTGAGTTGATGCCCTCTCTCTCTTTATTAAAAGGTGATTAGCAAGTGGTAGAGAAATGGTAAAGACATACCACACCAGACTGAGGCTTTTTCCTGAATGTTATTAGGAGAATTAAATTAGAGTTGAAAAAGGAAAAGGATTTTCACCCTCTGAGTGTTACCTAATGCCAGATCTCTGCATCACCTCAAATCATCTCAATGCCAACTGTGGTATGCTTCCCACACTTTGGGAAATACTTGTCTAACCTCAAGATAACAACTTTACCTTTCTGTGGTCTGTTTCTTCTATTTCCAGTATTAACTAAGCTTGTACCAAATGCAAATGGAAGCCCAAGCAGAAAACAATCAATGATTGAAGGCAGAGCAAATTTCATCTCCATATCCTTGGGAAGCGATGACAATATAGAAGTCAGTTTGGGAAATATCCCTAAGAAGACTCCAGGATTTGTCTGAAAGCAATTAAAAGGAGCCCTGAATTGGGCCAGCATGCTTGAGAATTTGTTTAAAATAGCCACCATTCTCCACCAAGTTGAATGAACTTATTTAAAAACTTCCCCAGCTGGATATTTTAGTCCCGGGACTGTGTATGCAAATAAAAGCACAGTAGAAATAGAGGAGAACCTAAAATTTGTATAAACAAACTATATTTTGAAGCCACACTTCATTTCCATACAGACTGATTTTGTTCTGTAAAGAGAGGAATAGGGACGGAGTGATAGATATTGCAATGGGGAATGGAAAATCAGAAAGTGACTCTACTGTATGTGGGAGACAATTTGGTGACTGCTGGTGAAATGTGTCTTAGATCTCAGACAAAGGGATCTAGCTTAACTGCCACTTGGAGCTTGAGTGATTAGGGGGCCTTGAAAGTTTAAGATGTTTGTGATTTTCCCCCGAGATCTTCATTTCATTAAGACATTCATTTCATGCACTACAAAATTTCACATCTGTAAAAGCTCTCCCTGTACATAAGGAGACCATCCTAATTCAACATTATTTTTTCTTTAGTTTCCCAAAATCATTGACCTCACCTCCTGCTGCTGAGGTGCATTTGGAGGAAGGATTGGATTCTGGGAATACTAGGTGGATGGAGGGGGAGCATTCCTTTTCTGGGATTCTGTAATCTAGACACAAGGACTTCAAGGTTTAGCCTTAAGTTACATTCAGTCTGTTTTTCACATGAGCATAAATTAAAGGGGACGATTCCCAAATGTTCTGAATTTGTGCAGAACATTTATGCAGCAGTTTGATAAAGCCACTTGGCTTTTTGCCTCTGTGCCTGGTATAGTTCATTTCTTTTCTTTTGATTATTCTAGCATCCATAATGTTAGGAGCATTAAACCTGACCTGCCAGATTCTATCAATATAATTATGGGAGGTATGATACTCACCCTCAGTTTTTTTCATCATGGGGGTTGTAACCTAGGAAAGGAAATGGGAAATCCAAGCAAATTCAAGGTTAAGCATGTTCTCTTCTACTTTTGCTTTAAAAAAAAGGAAATCTAATGAATACTAGCTAAATCCTTGGTTCATTTCTCTATATCTCAATTTTGCTTCCTATTCAAAGAATTTAGCTTTAAAACGTGGGGAAGGGCTGGAATTAATCAACGAAATAAGTTTCTTGCTTAAACAAGAGTGACGGCTTCCCTTTGCTGAATCTGAATCTTTCTTGGCTTATCAAAGGCAGTGCCTCAAAATCAAACTTTTTCACACATCCTCCAGTGTTTGACAACAGCATGCGCACAAGGCAGTGCATTGTTTTAGAATGTTTCTGCCATGCCTGGAAATACTCCTCTCCCCACTCAGGTTTCCCCAGTGCCCACCCTCTCTCTAAGGCAGAAAATGTTAGCCGCTGGCTCATGTGACTCAGAAGCTCTGCCATGCATTCATTGTTTTTCAGTTCTTGGTACCAAGTTTACATCCTACTAACACCTCCCTTCTCTCATAACCCAAATTTGAAAACAAGATGAAAACTTATTATGGAAGAAGGTAAGGTTATATGCTATGCAATCTCCAAATCTACTTCATTAAGATTTGATAGGTAGAGTCTCCAGAAAAAAATAGAAAAGACCCAGTTAAATCCAAATTTTAAATAAACAATGAATTGTTTGTTTTTAGCGTTAAGTATGTCCTTTGTAATATTTGGGACATACTTATACTTAAAAAATTATTTGTTGTTTACCTGCAATTCAAATTTAACTGAAGGACCTGTATTTTCATTTTTATTTGCTAAATCTGGCCATCCTATTTATGGGACTGCCTCTGAAAAATATGGGTAGAATTTTTGTAGTATTCCCCATACTACAAGTAGTAGTAAGTCAGTTGACATTGGCAGAACACCTCTTGGGGCACCTGCTTGAGAAGTTAGGAGAGGCGTAGGCAAGCAGTGGGAAAAAAGTTGATCTGAATATGATTCTGTAGCCTACTAAAAAGAAAGTCCGTGGAAATATAACATGACAAGATCCTGTGTGGCTCACATGCTCTCTGTCTCATTGCTTTCAGATAATTATTTATTTAATGCTTATTTTGTGCCAGACACTGAGTTCAGTGGGAGCTATGGATGGAATGGTGTCTAAGGCATAAAAACTCTTAGCCTCATGGACTCATGGTCTAGCAAGGGCGATACTTATTCAATGAATAATTACATACATATAATTTATATGATAGTATTATAAACAATATAGAGATATATCCCCTTGTAATGTTTTTCTAGGGTCTCGAGATCATCCTAATATAAAGAAAAGAGAATGGACCACTACTCAGTGAAACTTGTCAGTGTAGACTTGTTCCTCAACCTTTTTTTCTATTATCACATCCTACCACAAAGCCATTTTAAACATTTTTTTGGAGTTGCCCCCCCGCCCCCTGCCCCATGAACTTTTAATACCACAGATATACTGCATGTCTGTTTATGAGCTATGTCCCTTTAGAGGGTCACAAATCATATTCCTCACCCTCTAAGACCCAATCAGCCCCACTTGGGGTTCGCACTGCCTTTGTTGGGGGTACACAGTGTAGGCGGTTCCATCCCTTGGCAGGCAGGTCAACACTGGGGAGGATGTGTTCATTCGATGGAGGCAGTGAATGCAGAGGCTATGAAGAGCTTCGGTTTGAGGCCAGGCTCTTTGGATTCCAGTGTCAACTCTGTCCTTACATTAGTGTGACCATGAGAAAGTCATCTGACCCCAAAGGACCTAAATTCCCCCACCTGTAAGATGTACATTGTAATTAGTGCTTTTCCCATAGGACTGTGGTTACAACATTCAAGTGCCTAGAACAGTGCATGGTACTATTGCTTTTTTACTGTTAATATTAAATCAAAGTTAAAGGTTGGAAATTAGGTCTTGAAGAAGCAATCATGGTCCAACAGGACTAGGCAGAAAGAGGAGGCTGAGGGGAGTAAAATGGAGTACTGAAACCAACCAAGCCAGAAGGTATGTAATGGATTTATTTGGTAAACTGGATCCATTCAGGAGAAAATCTAGAATTTCAGAACCTGGGAGTTTTTTATTTGTAACTCCCATGGGCTGTCGGTGAGTTGGCTGAGTGCATATGAAGGGGCATCTATGAGCTGGACAGGTCCTCAAATCTAAGTATAAAATATCAAGCAACAGAATTTAAATCAAACCCGTATGGGGGCATTAAATAATTGAGCCTCTGCTCTACTGACCTTAGCAGGGTTAATGATTAACTCTAGTTAATCAGAGCTGTTTCTTAGAGATGGAAACAGGATCAGTCACAGTTCTCTAGGTACATGGTCTAAGACCCTAAACAAATGGGGATTCTCCCAGGAAAGCAGAAAGGAGTGGCTGATGTTGCAGAGACAATGAAGTTTGACCACTCCTTGCTCTTTCTGCTTCCTGTCCTAAACACTTGCCACTCTTCCTCCTGTCTAAGGGACATGGAGTATGCTGCTCCTTATGCATGGAATCCTGTTCCCTGCCTAATTCATTCCCAGTCATCTTTTAGACCATAGCACAATCATCTCTTTCTCATAAAGTCTTCCCTGATTCCTTGATTGTCATGACTGGATCTAACTCATGTTTTTAGCTTTTTCTTCTCTTGTCTTTAGCATCAAGTCTCCTCTCTCTCCCTTGGTAGGAGAGGGACATTTCACATTCATTTATGGATTTACTTTTTTGTGTGTCTTGTTTAGTAGATAATAAACTCCACGAAGACATGAAACCCCAATGCTCAGTACATGTGGCAGCTCATAGAAGTAACTCAATGCATTTTTTTGTGTATGGATAAATGTATAGATAATTGTTTTCTGAAAAAGAAAGGCAGCTACATGGGAGACACTTTTCTTTTAGCCAATCCCGTTTAAATTAATTACTGTTTAGAGCTAAAAGCAGCACCAAATGCCAAGAGTATTTGGAACATAGATAATGCAGAAGCTCATGAGCTGGGCCATTTGAACTTCACTGGCTGTGAAATGAAGAGGTTATTTTAAATTCTGGCATTATGTAGTTTTGTCCACTTTTAAATGGAACTGGGTTATCCCTTTGATATTAACTATCAAAAGGTCATTTCTAGACTTGGCCCTTGTCCATTCAAACCTAGGGTCTGCTCAATAAATGACTCCCTTTAGTATCAAAAAAAACCACAATACACAATATGCATCCAATATGAAAATTCATGTATTTGCAAATACCCCTTGGAGAAGCAATGTGCTGGAGTGGAGAGAGTGCCGAGGTAGGAACCAGAAGTCCAGAATGGAGTCCAGGATGCACCCCCTCTTTAATGTTGGGCAGATCATGGGCCTTGGGTCCCCATCTGGGAGAATATGGGCTTTGGAGCAGATGGTCTCTAGGACCTTCCACATCACAAGTAGGATCCAATGTCCCCATTTTTACTGCCAAAAATTTTTTTCTTTTAGTAAGAAAATGTAGCCAAAGATCTGCTATCCCTGAAAATTAAGAGGCATTGAGTCACAGGTCCCTAGAGCAAAAATTGTAAAATGCTGATGCTTAAGATAAAGAGATTAAATCAGATGGAACTAGTGTTAACATTGCGAATGCAATATCCACTCATGTTGAGATAAATTGAAACTATTATTTTCCCAACTCTTTCTGTACCCCATGACTCTGCCACCCCAGGAGGTGGCAGAGCCAAGTATAGAAATGACCTTTTTGATAGCTGAAATAGTTAATATTGAGCATAGGAATTAACAGCCCAGTCACTGAAGACATCAAATGCCCTAGAATTGGACCTCAGCCTGGCCATAAAGAGAGAGAGACAGAGAGAATAGGGACTGGATGAATAGCATTTGAGGATGTATTAGTTGTAGGGGGTGGCAACTGGGGCTAAAAGTGAAGAAATGGGGTTTGTGGTTGCCCTTCCAACTAAAGACCCTTCACTGAGTACTTGTCTAGCCGCCTTATATTTACTTTATAGCCTAGATCGGTGATCTCCAGAGTATGGGAAGACAATCTCAGAACTTATATTTTAAATTGTATTTATTTTAAGTCTCCTTTAATTTCTAATTTGGAATAGTGAAACAGTACATGTTTATAATACATACATAAGTAAGCATGCATGTACTGGGGGTGCATGTTCAAAATGTGTTTTACTGATGGGGACATTATCAAAACCATTCGGAGGCAAACAGCCCAGATAAGAACTCTACATTCACATGGGTGCTTCCGACCATCTCCTTGATTCCTAATGACTAGCTTATGTGAACACAACAGATAATGGTTCTGTATTTTTTTTTCCAAAATGAAATTATCTTGATTTTGACACAAATCCATGCTCTCAGCAAAATATTCGGAAAATGCCAAAAGTCACATAAAACAAAATTAACATCACCCATAACCACAGTCCATTGCTTATAATTCTTGCGATCTGTTTGGATGTTTTCCCTTCATTGAAAAGAAATTTTTTTAACTCTACAGGTTGCTGAGAAGTCATCCACCGCTTCAGTTGACAATAAGTCAGACAAAGCCAACTTTATACCTGAGGAGACCCAAGGAGCAGCCAAGAATCCTAAAGGCTGCAATCCACCAGGTCATATGCAAACTGCAGCACCCACAGAAAGCCCAAAGGAGGGTGCCAAGGAGAAAACAGGACCTACTTCTCTGCCTCTGGGAAAACTGTTTTGGAAAAAGGTAAGTTTTTGAGATTCGAAGAATACTCTTGGACTGGGATGACTTGAAAAATTATTTCTATTCAGTCCATCAGTGTAGCCAACAAGGTACAGAGTTTCTTTTTTCCCTCAAATGACCCAACTTACCATTCTGTCGAAGACTTATAATTTACCCCTGGGAAGAATGAAATGCTATCATGTTTAAAACACACACACACACACACACACACACACACACACACACACACACATTTGTTTCATGAGAAAGGAAAGGAATGAGCAAGTAGATTTTTCATTCTTAGAATTACTCCTGTTCGTGACTCAGAGTTGTAGTATTTCATGATTTCATTTTCTTTCTGAAATGGTTTATTACTCTGGCTGCCTGCTGGTTTCTTCTGAGTGTTCTCACCCTGATGAGATGAACCACTCCTGGGTCTTTATCTTTTCTTATTCCCTGGAAGATGTAATTCATCATTATGAGCTATTAGGTCTTACGTTCCTTGTGGAAAAACAGGGGTTCTTCCCAGTGTACCACTAGGGCAAGTTCGTATGTGCTCTGGGACAGGAAAGTTCAAACTATCGAATACTTTTTCCTTCTAGATTTAAGGTACCTGAGGTATGTTCCATGAAAGGCAGTGGGGAGGGGATGAGTAATTCCAAGAGCTATTGCTTCATCATATTGATGCAGTCCACAGCTGCCACACATGTTTAACCCTCTGGCCTATTTTAAATTTGAGGAGCAAGAAGTCAGGGTGGAGCAGGCTGCATTCTTAACCTAGGAAAATCTAATAGTAATTTCATCAAACATCCATGCCACTTGACGTGCAATTTAAAGCAGGCGATAAATAAATATGCCACCATGGTTTTAGTTTTATTTTCTTGTTTAGGATCCAGCTGGATTTTAGTGCCTCTCTCCTATTTGTTTCCTGTTGTACAGAAATCTTCCTTCTAGGTTCTGCCCAGAACACAGACTCCAATATTTAATGAAAACTTTGGGTGATGTCAGTTGACATTCAGTTCTAACCTTCTTTCCTCGCCCATCAGCAATTATTTATTTTTTAAAATCTTTTACCAGCAATATACTGTCGAGAAGAATTTCCAAGTGAATTGTATGCATAAATGGTGGCAAAAGAGATGCCTGAGGTGATCCACATTCAAACATTTTTATTTAAATAATTATATGTATTCAAAGTATATTAGAAAATGTAGCTAGTACATTAACTTGAGTTTTACATGTCTTTTACTCAAAGTGAGACTATTTTTATTTAGCTTAAAAAGTAACCTGGAATAAAAAAAGGAAAAAAAATATGGGCGGGCAATGGTGATGCAGTGGCAGAGTTTTTCACTTGCCATGCTGGAGAGCCGGGTTTGATTCCCTGTGCCTGCTCGTGCAAAAAAAAAAACGAGAAAGAGAAGTAATCTGGTTGAAAGGAAGGTATTAAGTAAATAATGATACTGATATTACATAAAACTGGTCAATTTTGGGTCCTCTGAGAAGCAGCCACCAAGACAGAATTGAAGTATGGGAGATTTATTGAGGGGAAATGCCTATGAAGCATAAAGGACTGGGGGTGAGGGTGGGGAGGCGCAGGAGTCGGGAGGGTGAGCCCCCAGACCACAATACTGGTCTGACACTTGTAAAGGAGGAGAGAGGGACAGGAGGAGAAGAGATAGGTAAAGCCTCAGATTGAGGGTGGCAGTGAGAAGTAAAGATTCCCCATTCCAGGAGTCCCATGTTGGGCAGGAATGGCCACGTACCCCCACTGTTCAGCTGTTAGCTGGAAACAGCCTGGGAGAGCTTGGCCTGGTCATTAATGCTGCAGTGGATCCCCAAGTCGTGATGGCTGGAGGCTGGGGCCAGCTCCACCCTCACCGGTAGATCTCAACAGCACATATCTATGAAAGGTATAGATCATGCAGAGAATATGGCAAAAGTCACATAGGCAAGGGATAAATGGCAGAAGCTCGAGGAACACGGATGCAAGTTTAAAAGTTTTGAATCAGAACAACTTGGCTTTGAGTCCCATCTCCACCAACTCTTTGAGCTTCACTTTCCTCATTTGTAAAGTGGGAATAATAATAGACCTATGTGATAGAAATGAAGTGAGGATTAAATGAGAGAATGTTGGCAAACCCCTTTACACAGGTCCTGGCACAAAAATGGCCAGCAAACGGTAGCTACTATCTATGTCATTTATTCCACCCTTGGAACCTAATGTACCATAAGAGCAGTGTTAAAAATGTCTGTTCGTAACGGGTTCAGGAACAAATATTTGACTATATAAACTTACAGACATTTTTAAAGCAACCTGAAGTTAGTCGAGAAAAATCTTAAATAGATGTAATAGGCTTGGCATATTCCTAGCACTCATTAATTCTTCCCAGCATTCATTAAAATCATTACTGTTAATTAACATGTACTATGTACTGGCACTGTGCTAAGTGTTTTAGATACATAAATAAATGCCAGCAATTTTCATAGACTGATGGACATAAATAAATCTATGCCCCAAATCGTTCCACCCAAATAGTTTCTAAGAATCCAAGAAAGGTAATCATGAACAAGTCCAGGCTGCCGTATATCTTTCCTGCACGATCACCGCTGAGCCCCACTACCACCAGAGCCATCAAGAAGACCCAGTTTGCGGCGGCTGCTGTGGCTCAGCAGGCAGAGCTCTGACCTGCCGTGCTGGAGGTCTGGAGTTCGATCCCTGGTGCCTCCTGCCCATATGCAAATTTAAAAAAAAAAAGACCCAGTTTGCATCATCATCACCCCTTTCAGTCCTCACAAGCCTACTTGCAAAGTAAACAGGAGAAAAATTCCCTTCTTTTTGATATGCTTATATTGGGGAGGAGAATTCCACTGCAAGGCCTTGGGCCCCAGAGTGACATCATTTAAGAACACTTGTCTTTGGAGTGAGCCCATTCAAAGGAAGCTGAGCCAGGCTGAGTTCCTCTACCCACCGCCAGCACCCTATGCAGAACCACTATTCCACATGGACCATGAAGGTAGCTGGTTCCCCTGAAGTCATTACCATTGGTGAAATCTCTCTCTGGTGTCCATTTCTTGAAGTGTTATTTCTGTCCCACCCTATATACTCTCACTTCTGGGAAAGCCTGCAGTTGCCCAGACCCTAATTATAGACATGATTCAAGTTACTCCTTCCTCACCTTCCTCATCTTCAACTCCCAGGAAAGAGTCTCCATATAAATACCAGGAGGAATGTGTGGCTGACTCCTGCCACCAGACCTGGGGTAATCTCAGCTGTGCTTCAGCCAGGACTTTCCCTTCACATGCTTTATTTTTATTACTTAAAGCAACCCCAGGGTTAGTAGATGGTCTTACAGTCAGTGTTTGCACAAATCCTGGGAAGCGAATCATCTCCTCCACAAAAAGCATGTCCAGATCCCAATCCCTGGTCCTTGTGTGTGAACCCATTTGTAAATAGGACCTTTGAAGATGTTAACATGTGTCCAAACTGAATGATGGTGGGCCTTAATCCAACATAGCTGAAGTCCTTATAAGCAAAGGAAATTGGACACAGAAAAGAAACTACAGGGAATGGTCAGAAGCTGGAAGTTGATGGCACCCAGAATAGCGAAGTTGTTTATATTGGTTTGCTAATACTGCTGGAATGCAAAATACCAGAAATGGAATGGCTTTTAAAAAGCAAAATTATTAAGTTACAAGATTACAGTTCTAAGGCTGTAAAAATGTTCAACCTACGGCATCCCGAGAAAGATACCTTAACTCAGGGAAGGCTAATGTCTGTCACGTGGGAAGGCATGTGGCTGGCATCTGCTGGTCCTTGCTCCCAATTCAGTTGCTTCCGGTGTCTGATGCCAGTGGTTTCCTCTCTAAGCATCTGTGGGCTTCACTTAGCTCCTCCAGGGCACAATTCTGGGTTCTGGCTTTTTAACATATCATGGGAAGGCACCTGGCAACATCTGCTGGGCTCTGCATCTCCAAACCTCTGTGTCTGGGCATTTGCTCTCTCTGTTGGCCTTTCAAGCATTTCCAAATACCTATCTGAGGACTCTGAAGCAAGTTATCTTTTAAAGCACTCCAGTAAACTGATCAAAACCCACCGTGAATGGATGGAGTCACATCTCAGTCTAATCAAAAAGTTGCACCCAAAAAAATGAATAAAAATAAATAAAAAGTTGCACCCACGATTGAGTGGGTCAATCTCCATGAAAACAATCCAATCCGAGATTTCCACTCTGCAATATTGAATCAAGATTAAAGGACATGGCTTTTGTGGGGTGCGCAACACTTTCAAACGAGCACAACACTGCCATGTGACCAAAAAAGCCAAGGACCAAAGTTTGCCAGCAACCAGCCCCAGAACTCCACGGTCTTCAGGGAGAAGGCATCTCCTTGCTAACACCTCAGTTTTGTACTTATAGCCTCAAAACCATGAGCCAATAAATTCCCATTGTTTAAGCCAACCCAGTGTATGGTATCTGTTTTAGCAGCTGGGAAACTAAAATGCTAAATGATCTGAGGCTGAGATAGGTGTGATTAACTTGCCCAAGTTTCCATAGCTACAGTGGTAAATTTGAATCTGGCTCCAGCCCATGATATTCGAGTCTTGTATTCTGAACAGGTTTTCTCTCACACGTGCCAAACACTAAATAGAAACAGGATCCTATCCTCTCGCCCATTTTTGGATCTTTATACTACCTAGACATTCCAGCTACTGCTAACATGAAGGCTATACCCATAGGCCAGTAAGAAAATGTACCAAAATGTGCAAAATGATTTAGTGTGGTTCTTGGCACAGCACTAAACAACATTTAATGAGTTCCATAGCGCAGAACTATTCCCATTCCACTCCAATTCCTCCAGTTACATTTAAAAGTTTCTTATTGGTATTAATAGGCACTTATCACTATTCTAACATGGGCTGATCCCCTTTTTAACAAAGACTTAAAAATAATTAGAATTTAACAACAGTGTTTTTTGTTTCATTTATTGTTGTTTGTTTAAGGCATAACTGTTATTTGCAGCAGGGTTGCTGGTTTTACATTCACTGTAATGGTAACATTTTCTTAAATATATTTAGTTAAGCAAAAAGATAATCAATTTAACAATATATATCAAGTAAGTACATGGAGAGGGCAAGAATCATGAAGATGGTATGTAGGTTAAATTACTGAGCTTTGAGAAATGCTCAACTGAACTAATTCTGAAAGTAATAAATGTTTTGCTGGGTAGTAAGATTTTGGAAAATATGAAACAGCAATTCCTTTGGAACAGAGTATATTCATAATGCCAATTTCTGAAAATATCAGAAAGATCTGGAAGGCTGAAACCATAATGAAGACCAAGAAAACATCAGTGTTCGGAAGCAGCTCTTTCCGTTCCTTAGTATCACCTATACCAGGTTCCTAGTTTCCTCTGAAATATAATGAGCAACCAGTGGCCAGGAACTTTCCAGACACAGGAAACCAAAGACACACCTAGTTTCATTACATCCAATATGGAGTGGGAGGATTTTCTCTGTCTAATATAGACAGTATATTGACTCTGAAAACTTTTGTGGTTCAAGTTGGAGGAGGTCTGGGTTTTAAAATATTGTTGGATTCTTTACCTGCTCATAGTATTAAATAACATCCAACTTGTCTCAGGGAGAAGGCATGTGGCTCCAAGAAAACTGCATTACTTGCAAATTCCTTTTGCATGCACTAGAATTTCCTGGCAATCAAAAGCTTCCTGGATATCCACAATCATTTTCAGGGACATTTGTGTGCCTAGAGAAGCTTCAATGGGGAAGAAGGAAAATAAATAAAGTCCTTATCTAGTGGGCAAAGGAGCTCACACAATCACCCAAAATGTGTTTCTGATGCTTGAAGTCAAGGCAGAGGGGAAAAGTTGGTTCTTGGAACCATTTTCACCACTTTCTGGCTATTCACCTAGAATAACTAACTTAACCTCTCTGCAATTCTATTTCTTACTGTGTACATGGCGATCATATTTTCCATTTGGGGTACTTTAAATGGGATAATGTATAGAAACTGCCTAGTGCAGAAGATATACTTATAAATGTCAGTTCCCTTCCTCTCTTCCCACTGGATGTTGTAAAGGAAAAAGAAAATAAAGGGCAGGGCTTGATAGCAAAATGGATATGGGGAAGAGTTCTTAACCTAGAATACAGAAGAGTTGAGTTAGAGGGTCTGAGAACCCTCTGAAATTATTGGCAAAATACTTTATGTTCATTTTGGGAGGAGGAGAGTCAAAGAGTGTTAGAATGATCCAGAATATTCCCATCCCCCAAAAGGTCAAGAACCACTGAAGAAAAGACGCAAAGATGACCTCCAAAATTGGAGCTTGGCTAACTGATCCTGGCATTGACCTTTGGAAGAAGTGGGTTAACTCATCTCCTATTTGAGGCAGGCCTGTATATGCCAGAATTAGACCTGGGAGTAATAGAGTTTGAAGTCAAATGTGCTAGACCCCAATTCTCTGGCCTTCCATAAAAGAGTTTTACCAAATGTAACTCTGGCCCATCTTGAGGGCTGGCAGAAGAAGCTGCCTCTGTGCTGGCCACTGTGCCATGTGGTCAGGATAAGACCGAGGGCTCTGTTTATTAAATTACAGAGTCCTGCTTGCTCTGTGAGGACTATGGGATGAATTTCTCTGGCCTTATTATGAGATTTTTCCTGAACAGCTCATTTGTTTTCACCTAACAGTTACTATGTACCGAGTGAGCGATCATATTTGGCTCTTTTCAGCGGCTACTAGAAAATATAATAGCAAGCATGTGGCTGACCAAGAGTTTGTGGCTTGTGCTTTATGTTGGGACTCCTCTCCTGATTCCATGGCATTTGTGTGTTTATTTCCCCCTTCTTGCATTTGAAATACATAATTTAATTTATATTATCTAGTTCTGTTGTTTACAATTTTGAAAGCCTTACTTAACCTCTTTTTGGAACATAGAATACATTAAAAAAAAAAATGCCAATGAATTGCACCAGGGGGCATGGTAGCCCAACTAAACGTTCACTTTTTTGGTAACATCCTGACTCTTGTTTTTATCTTCCTTTTAGTCAATTAAAGAGGAGTCAGTCCCCACAGGTGCAGAGGAGAATGTAAGTTAAATGATAGAATCATTCCACTCTCATTTTCGGAATGTCCGGCCACTCTCATCTTCTGGGTTCGGGGTCCTATGTCCTTGCATGATCCAAGTCTTATTCATCTGTTATGGACTCTTTCATCCTTTCACATGATAAGGGAACACTGCAGAATAATATTGGACAAATACTTGCAAATCCCATGGGGTCAATGCAAAATAAATGCAAATTCAAAGCACTGATTTGTCTAATTTATTATCATTTAGAGGTTGAAAGAGTCTGCTAAACATAAGAACAGCTTTGCACATCTTGAAGGGGTAGTGGTGCTGTACTCTCTGCTTCATTCTCCTTGGAATCCTCTTTCACCTTTATTTCCATGGCAATCCTGATTCTCTACTAACTTTGGGTGGTACCCAGCACAGACATTTGACTCAAGCATGAGAGCATCTTGCTGCAATAAACGAGGTAGACTCTCACTTTCTTTTTGGCCTTTAATCCTGAACAATCATCAAAATTTTCAAGAGAGTGTGTTTGTGTCTGAGGGAACGGGTCCCACGTGAAATCCTACAAAAATATATCCTTCAAAAAACCTCTCCAGGGAAATTAGTAAATTGGCCTTGTGAGTTTCAGACCCAAAACAGCAGCTCTCTGCTCTGAAAAAAGTGTGGTCTTTGGAAAATGTTATAAATGGGGCTATGTGAATTCACAGCGACTCAAGATAGAAACCATTCATTATCATTTTGTTAAAGCAAAACATGTTTTGGCTCTTTTTCTTTGTTTCTTGTTTACTTGCCATGCATAGGGCTGGCGTTTTCATTTTTATTTCATTACTGGAACTGAACAGATGTTGGAAATCCAAATACGTTCCAGAAATGTTATCAGTGATATGGAATGAAAATTAGAATGGCTGCCTCTTGTTATGATACTTGTTAGGAGAAAGATCTTCGAAATCTTTTGTTGTTGTTGTTGCTGTAGCTGTTTTCCCTCCTTCCTTCCTTCTTTCCTTCCTTCCTCCCTCCCTCCCTCTCTCTTTTTTTTTTTTAGCCAAACTTAGTAGCTCTGCAAACACAGATTTCTCATTATTCCAGAAAGTTCTCAGGAATTTATTGGCTAATTTCTAGAAAGTCAAGTCTCTAGTTATACCAGCAATCTGCAAGAATGAACTCATAAGTCTTCTGCCTATGAACTTTTGATTAAAAAGTTAAATCTAGAGTATTAATTAGACTTAAGGTCCTGAGACTTTTTTTAGGAGAAACTTCCTTCCCATCAAAGGAACCCCATGTCTCCTGTGGCTCACATGCTAAATGCAGAGCTGATCTCTACTAGGCAAAAAAAAAAAAAAAAAAAAAAAAAAAAAAAAAAAAAAAAAAAAAAAAAAAAAAAAAAAAAAAAAAAAAAGAGGGCTTTCATTTTGCAGTGTGAAAGTTAAAGCAAAAATATAAACATGAATTAAAAGTTAAATTAGTGACACCAAAAGATAACACAAAAGTTAACAGAGATATTGGAGAAAGCGAAGTATTTTCAAAGAAGCATTATAATAATTGCTTTAAATTGCTTAGTCCCACAAATGATGTTTCTGTTTTTAGGTTTTGATATTTCAGCTTCTAATGGTTTTGCACTTGTATGGAATGAGGCTAAAATGTAATTTTTATCCCATCACCTCCAGGCTGTGCCACCCTTGAGCTTCAGCTTACTTCCCTCATAAAAAGTGTTAATAATATTACCTACCCTTTGGAGTGGCTTTGAAAATTAAATGAGATAATGCATGCAGCGTGCTTAATTCCACGCCTGAAACCTGGAAAGTAATTCAGGGGTCGGCAAACTCATGGGCCAAATCCAGCCCACCATGTGTTTTTGTATGACTTGAGAACTGAGATTGTGTTTTTACATTTTCAATGATTGAAAAAAAATAGAAGAATATTTCATGATACCTGAAAATTATATGAAATTCAAATTTCAGTGTCCATAATAAAGTTCTTCGGGAACACAGCCACACTCATCCCTTTACATGTTGGCTGTGGCTGCTTTTACCATCGGCAAAGTTAAGTAGTTGCTACAGAGACCAGACATCCAATAGAACCTTTTGCAGAAAAAGTTTGCCAACCCCTGTGGTAATTGTTAGTGAATAGGAGATGTAACATTATGAGTGAGTACTTCCTTTTGATCAATGATTGTATTTCCTTATGAAATTACATACCTCACAACTGACTCTTGCCCAAAGAGAATGAGAGATATGTAAAACAGGTTTAATTTTCTCCACCTAAATAACAGATATAGCTTTAGTCAAAGCAATGTGTAGTACTCTAAACCTTCAAAATAGGATGGTTAGGTTGAATAACCGTATTATAAGAGTCCTTTGACTTATATGTTCTGGCTAAAATATGATTATTTAAAAATTTTTCTCCACCTGCAACTTTTAAAAACACACCTATCAAGCAAAGCAAGACCTACCTGTACTTTTCAAAACAAAGAACAGAAAGATGGCAACATTTCTCATAGTTTTCCATGCAAGGCAAAATAAAGCTTTTGAAGCCTGTGGAAGCCTAGTGTTTCTCCTAAAATGAACTTCCCTCCCATCAAAAATAGAATCTCTAACTCCTGAAATTATTGACTCCTCCCCTTGTGAGCTGAGAAAGTTCGGGCCCTTGGTTAATTGAGTTAATTTTCTAACTAAGAGAAAGAAATCCTCTTTTCCCAAGGACTTGTAAGTTTAAGGAGACAGTTACTTCTGTTGTTTGTCTTTCTTAGTAACTTCTTAGTTCCAAGTGAAAGAAGCCCGACTCGACCTGGATTTAAAAAAAAAGGGGGGGGATATATATCCACTCCCCTCCTGAAAAAGTAGAATTGGTTTTGAGTAAAGCTCTGCCTTGGTTCCATTTCCCTGATCTGGTTACATTTTCACTTTCAAACACCACACAGTAGTTCATGGTAAAGGAGAGCTTCTTCCAGTGGCAATCCTATATGTCCTGGAATTTGTTCTCTTTCATTAACCCAGTGGGTTCACATGCTCTATAAATCAGCTTTCACCAGTTTATGTTGCAGTATCAATGAAGCCCCAAATCTCAGTGGTTTAGACAGTAACAATTTCTTTTTTAGCTCTTGCTCACACTGCATGGCAGCTGTAGGTGATCTGCGGCTTCTCCACGTGGCCTCTTCCTCCTGAGGTCTAAGCTAAAGAAGCAGCCCCTTGGATAAGAACAGAGGTTCTTGTGTCAGAGGGAAAACAGTGTCATGGGACCCTGCAGTGGCTCCTAAGTCTCAACTCAGTCTTGGTTTGTGCTTCATCTGCTACCACTCAATTCACCAAAGAAAGCCCCTCTGTAGTGGGCATAGATAAAAAATTCTTCTGCGGAAAGACAGAGTGAGTAATTGGGAAAATGATACATTCTGCCACATACCCCCATTCTTGAACCAATACACCCAAGGAACTATGTCATGTTGATTGGCTTAGACCTGTTCAATGGGCTTTATCCAAATTGCACAACCTTAAAGTTTGGGACCATGGAACCCCAAAGCAAAATTGTAACAAGGAGGGAGAATATTTCCTGGGTAGAAAAAAAAAATCTCTTCAAATTCTTTGTAACCAAGTAACATGTTATAATTCCAATCATAAAGAATCTGAAAGAGATGCTAAAATAAAAACCTTTAATATCATCATCATTATGTTGTGGGTGAAGTTTAAGAGAAAGACATCTATTTTTCTATGAATAAGTTTCCAAAACTCACAATTCTAATAGAAATCATTTAAACCAAATTCCAAAAGGAAGTATGATATAAAATTTGAGGCAAAAATTGAAATCCTTTGCTGAAGTTTGTATTGCCTTCATTAGATGTATCAGCCATCTTTCTGCAATGTATACCACATACCCTGTTGAAAACAAATAGAGATTTAATTCTAAAATACAGCACAAATCTGATTCGTATCATGTCCATCATACCCAAAATTAAAATGTGTGGATGCAATAATATATTCTTAGCAAATACTGACTTTTTCCAAAGCTCTGGCCTGAAAGGAAATGAGAAAATGATTCAAATGCAAATCATAGTCTTATGTCTGTATATGCACATCAGATCATCACTTAACCCAAATCATTCTCAGTTTCCATACTGGATGCCAGTAGATTTTCCTTGGCTGCTGAAAGTCCACTTCTTGGCCTCACTTCAAAGCTAATGTGAGCCTCTCTAAGTCTCATTCTTTGGCCTACTAATTGTGTTTTGGAGAATGGACTAGTGGCCAAGCATTTATAAGTTGACACCTCTTGACATGTGGAAAGGCCCAGGAAGGAAATCATCAGCATTTAAATGATGCTGATTTACAAAGTTAATGTCATGCATTCTGATCATTTTATTGCATGAGTAATTCTCACCTCAGACCTTTGCACGCACAGAAAGAACCTGCTGCTTTAAAAACAGGATAGGTCTGAATCCAGGGTCAGTGAGTCAGACTCTGTTGGTTACCTACCTAACAGCCATTGCCCACGTCTCCATCTGTCTTCCACTGATCTCAGGCAAGGTCAGTAACTACCACAGACCCAAAATATCTGATTGTGATTGGTCTAAACCGATAGTACCATTCTCTTCAACAACCATTAGTTGGTGATTAAGGTGAGAATGTGACCTAGTTCTGGCCAATGAAAAAAAAACAGAAGCCCCCTGAGATAGGGGGATCACAATACAGAAGTTCATCTGAAGCAAATGTTTTGCTACCACCTTTCTCTTAAATGATTGGATTGAGCATATGATGCCTGGAACTGTAGCAGCCATTTTATGACCATGAGGTAACAAAGAAGAGAATAAAAATCCAGCATGTCAAGGGTGGCAGAGCCAAAGGATAGAAGATTTCAGGGTTCTTGGAGATATTGTGGACCATCATAACAATCCCAGAACTTCCTACTTTCATACTTTTTGTTCCATGTCTTTATTAGTTAAGTCACTATTAGATATTCAGTCACTGACAAGCAATTCCTTCCTTATTGAAATGGCTACTTACCTGTGGTATGACTTTAGCCAAGTCATCCAACCACTCGGATTCTTCTTCTGTAGAAGTTATCTACCTGAGCTGTATTTATAACTAATTTTTTAGGTAATTTATAAAAAGTACCTTGCCCAGTGCTGGGCATAGTAAGTAGTTATTAATGCAATCACCTCTGTATGCCTGTGGAATAAATAGCTATAATAATAACATGAATAACAACGATTAGTATTAACTGTGTGCCTATTATGTGCGAGGTGCTGTTCTAAGAACTTTGCATGTATTGTCTCATTTAATCCTCAGAACAACCTTCTGAAGTGTGTACTAACCCCACTGAGAAATAAGAAAATGAAGGCACAGAGATTGAGAAAGTGATTTTGGATTAGAGTACTTATGAGGGGTGGATTTAAGATTTAGAGCCAAGCCAGCTGGTTCCAGAACCCTACTTTCCCCAGGGTTCTTGTGGCCTGAGGCTTATTTTGCAGAAACACAACTGATTTGAATGTAGAAAGTCATATCCATTTTTGATGCCCAATTCCATCTCTTATTTTAGTCCAGCCTGGTTTCCTAAAAATGGGTCAGAGTTAAAAACTGGCAGCCCAGCAGCAGAAGTCTACTCACAAACATATTTTGTTTGACCAGCCCAATGACTTGACTCTTTTAATGTCTTTAGATGGGGCATTAGTCCCATCTGAAGGCATAGTTCCCACCACTCCTTTTTGTCATATATCTGGTCAGTCCAAGCTGATATCATGTGCCTTGTCCCTGGGGAGCTTGGAGTTTTTGACTCCCCAACCTAGGTCTTTATCTACAAAGGAAAAATACTAGAAGTCATGTTAGTATCTTAAAGAATGATAAGGTAGAGAGACATTGCTGTGAATTAGTTGCCTTATTTTAGGTGTTCCTGCATGCTGATGGGTTGGTGGGCAACTGTCTGCTTCAGGTGACAATGCAGGGATAAAGGGTTTCCCCCAAATCAGATCATTTGGGTAATTTGCAAACCAAAGGTATATTCAATATCATGGAAGATGATTTTTCCATAAGTGTGAAAAGTTTTGGAAATAACTAGGTTCCTGTCCCTCTCCCTGACCGGAAGAGCAAGGCTCTGAGGTCTGACACCAGCAAGGAAATGCAAAGATGCCTTTGTCTGCATAGTGCTTTTCTCTGAAGCAGGGATCAGCAACTTTCTGTAAAGGGCCAGAGAGTAAATATTTTAGGCTTTGCAGGCTATATATTCACATATTTTCCTCCTGCTTCTCCTCCTTCTTGTCTTCTTTTTTATAACCTTTAAAATGTAAAAACCGTGCTTAGCCTGGGGGCTGGACTTGGCCCACTGCAGTCCTTTGCCAAATCCTACCTGAGAACGCAACAACAACAAAAAACATAAGTCCCTCTTCAGGCCATTTAACTCTGTCCTGCTCCGGGGACCAAAGCAAACACAGAAATTAAGGAGGCAATGCAAAGACACCAAACTTGAAATCAGACTGAGGCTGAATCGGACCTTCCGTCTAACCCCCCACTGCTGGCTACCCTTTCCCCACAGACACTTTCCGGGGTGTTGGGTTCACCAGGTTGCATGGTGTAGATGGTAAACAACTTAGCCATAATTTTCCTGGCCAAGCTAATTTTTCTTTTTAAAACATGAACCTCAGTCAAAGAACAATGGCAAATGACTGGACTGAGTTGGGGCAGGAAATTAACTCATGAGTAAGTCAAGTCTATTCAAATTGAGTGGCTTTTATGCTATCCATTTTGCAAATGAGATGGTTTATCCATAATTGCAGAGGAGCTAGAAACGCAGCATGGAAGGTAACTTGATCACTGTCTCTGAGGATGGGCGCATAATGAAATAATGAAATAATTGTTTCTGATTGCTACCCAGGTCAGATGCAGTTCACCTTAGTGGCAGCCTAAAGAGCTAGGCATTTGTAAAAAGTATTGGGCATGTTCCAAAGGGCAGGTCCCCCAAAAGTCTGGGACCTCCTATCTAAGCCTGGTACCTTCATGAGGAAGGAGTTTGGCCTCTTCCAAATCAGTCTATTTGGCAGTTGTTCAGAAGTTGGCTGTTAGGGAGTATATCCAAAGTGAGCATTACTTCCTGTGGATGGGCCTGTGTGGAAATTGTCGTAGATGCAAACCCATGGCTTCTAGTAGACCAGGGGACAGCCACGATTCCACTTTATAAAACCTGTGATGGGGAGTTTTTGTTTGTTTGTTTCACTGTCTTATTACCTGGCAAAATAAATCCAGGTGGTGTGTGAATCACCAGTAGAAATTACAAAGTCCGAGGATATAGAATCAGCCTTACAAACAGTGGATCTCAATGAAGAAGGAGATGCTACACCTGAACCCACAGAAGAAAAACTCAAAAGAGAAGGAAGCAAACCACCGAGACCCTCCCTCATGTCGTTTTTCAGACAAATGGTAAGCCACTCGCTTCCAGAACAGCACAAATGGAATACCTGGATGAGGTCTTCCCAGAGTAAAGGGCCTAGGTCACAAGTGGTAGGAGACTAAATGGTAGGTGGTGCATATGGCATATGAATAATGCAGTGAGAAAGTTTCCTTTTGTCCTTCTGATTTGATCGATCACAGAGAACATCTCAGTTTGTGCTAATATTCTTTAACTCTTGCTAATTTCCCTTTTTAACAAAGAGAGAGCCAACCTTGGCTCCTGGATTTTGGCAAACAGCAATATTCACCTAGAAGTTAATATTGTTTCCTTGCAATTATAGTTCATTTTAAAGTTTCCTTCTATTTACAATAAATGATACTGCACTTCTTATTATGGTAATAATAAGAAGTTTCCTTTGAAGATACATTTATTGACATTAGAAAATATGATATCTTTAAAGGATTCAGTAATAGTCCAATTTATATGCTGACATAGTAAAAGTTTGAAGGTGAAATGTGAGTGACACAAATTTGAACGAAGCTGAGTTGTAAGTCATTCAAATAGGAAAATGACCAAAGAATTTTCTACTGGTAAATATGTATAACTTCGTTGGTAAAATTGTCTCGTTTTTAATTTGTATAGAAGGGAAAGAATGTGGGCAGACATCTTCCAGTGCCCATGTAAGTCAAGTA
Source organism: Myrmecophaga tridactyla (assembly GCA_004026745.1). Lineage (NCBI taxonomy): Eukaryota > Metazoa > Chordata > Mammalia > Pilosa > Myrmecophagidae > Myrmecophaga > Myrmecophaga tridactyla. Next base: position 36,050 of record PVIY010012183.1, read on the forward strand.
CATTTATTATCCAAACATCCAAGAACCTAAAAAATGTAGCACAACAAAACCCAAATCAGTTGGAAAACAAAAACAAAAAAACATGTAAAAGGTCATTGGTTTAATTCTCTTTTAATGAAAAACAAGAATTTCATTATACTGAGCCTTTATTTTCCAGAATACTGGGGGGGTTAATCCTTTGAGAAAGCAACTCTCTAAATTTCACAGGCTCACCCTGTTAAGGAATTCATTCTAGTCCACAAAACCCAACCCAACCAAACCCTTGCCATTGGGAGTTGAGGCATTTTAGAAATAACTCTGTTAGCAATGTTGGCAGGGATGATTTTCTTTTATTGTTAGGTTGTCATGGCATAAAAAGTATCAATGGCAGTTTGGCTGGAATTGTCATTTGTTCTGTAATTTGGAGCTGAAAATGGGATCAAAGATTCGATATTTTAAAACTATTTTTTATATGATATTAGGAAAGAAAAGAACATTTGACCTGTTTCTGGAAAACTCACCCAAATTGCAAATAGGATCCCCAAATAGCTCATCATATTATTAGGGTGTTCCAACTTCCTGTTTCTGATTGGAGTTGAGAGATACTGAAAAAAATCAGCAAACACGATTTCATTCTCTTTCACATAAAGCAAACAAAGCTCTCTTTATTTAAAAAGAAAATACAGAGAGACTCCGAATAAAGCATGAAAAACTCTGCACCACCCACTGAGCCCATCCAAAACAAATCCTTAAATTCGAATGAAATCCAATTTACTTAAATTCATCGTGCCCACACCCCTCCCCAAGCCTTCTGCTGCACATCGGTTGGGGGAACTTTCTGGCCATAGAAGTTGGAATTGATGCTCAATAGGACAGGCATAAGAGGTCAGCGTGGATGCATTTTTCCCACACAATCTTCAGTGGATTCATATTTTCAGGTGTTACGATTTTCATTGTTCTTATTACCTGTTGCTCATGAAAAGTTTGGGTTATGCCTGGGATCTTGAACAGTAGTCTTTCCTTTTAATGCTTAAACATTGCACCAAAGTGTCCATGATATTTGGAATTACCCCGTAAGGATTCCAGGTACCCTAATTATCCTTGTCTTTCATTCTATTTTGTTTTCATTAGAACATTAAATTACCATTGTGATTAATTCAATTACTCAAAAGAGGTGGTTTTCTAGGACGGGCCACAGTGGCTCAGCAGGCAAGAGTTCTTGCCTGCCATGCCAGAGATCCGGGTTCGATTCCCTGTGCCTGCCCATGCCCAAAAAAAAAAAAAAAAAAAAAAAAGATGTGGTTTTCTAGACTATCACAACTCCCCTCCCCCACTTCCTATTGTCTTCCCCAGCCCACCTCACTCATTTATGTTGCTAGTGTTGTGAGTACTTGAGTTTGTGACCCCTTGATACAAAATCACCTCATTCTTTATAACAACTTTGAATCACATCACCTGGATATATTATACTCTGATTAACCATTGTTCTGTTGAAGAATATCAGTTTGTTTCTAACCTTTTACAATTCATTCATTCATTTATTCAGCAAGTAATTATTCTCAAGCACCCACTATCTTCAATATAGGGTTATATGAGCATATACATTTACCGTTCCTGTCCTCGTGGAGAATAAAGCCTAATGAGGAAAGCAGACATTTACTTTTTTTTTTTCTTGAAAGTATTTTACTTCAGATTGAAGAATGGACAGCTTCCACACTGTTCATTGTAAGATACACAGTATTCACAAATACATTGCTGGTCATGTGGGAAGATGCACACACCTCAACTACTCATTCATGCTTTTTCTTTTAGAAAGATACAGAGACATTTACTTTTTTTTTTTAACTTTTTTGATTGTATGGTATAACATATATACAAAGCAAAGAAATTAAAAGCAATAGTTTTCAAAGTACACTTCAAAAAGTGGTTACAGGGCAGCTGCTGTGGCTCAGCAGGCAGAGCTCCGACCTGCCGTGCTGGAGGTCTGGAGTACGATCCCTGGTGCCTCCTGCCCATATGCAAATTTTAAAAAAAAAAGTGGTTACAGAACAGATCCCAGAGTTTGTCATGGGCTACCATACGATCCTCTCAGATTTTTCCTTCTAGCTGTTCCAGAATATAGGAGGCTAGAGGGCTTAATACTTTTTATCATCACAATCAACTTTTTTTTCCCTTCTTTTTTTATGAACAATAACAAATATACAACAAAACTGTAAACTTCCAAGCACAGCACCACAATTAGTTGTAGAATATATTTCAGACTTTGACATGGGTTACAGTTTCACAATTTTAGGTTTTTACTTCTAGCTGCTGTAAAATACTGGAGACTAAAAGAAATATCGATTTAATGATTCAGCATTCATATTCATTTCTTGAGTCCTATCTTCCCTGTATAATTCCACCATTGCCTTTGATGTTACCATACCTCTCACTGGGGTTGTTTGGGCTATGGCAATTCTAAGTTTTTGCTGTTGAAAGGGTCTGTCACTAATAGGGGGTAGGGAGATGAAACTATCTGATGTTCTGGAAAGACATTTACTTTTAACCGTAGGGCTGATGTTCAGTGAGGTGGCACTGTGTCTTACATGATTATCTCAATCGCTTCACTAATCTGCCTTACACATCCTGTACACACAATGTACATAGGATAGATTCCCCATCGGAGACAGTCCCAGGAGTCGGCTCCAGCAATGATTTACAGGAAATGCTTTTTTGGTAGCGTTTAAATGGCTACCAAGCTTATTCAAACTCTTTGGATTTATTCAGAAAAAAACACATGCTCCACTACTAAGGGCTTAAAGATGGAGACAGCATCTGGCCCATCCCTAATGCTCTTTGTGAGCCAAATAAGTGAATGTTTCAAACTGATTTTCAATACTTTTAGCAAAATTTTTTTTAAGTAATTGATTTAATAGAAGGGGAAACTGAATTGCAAATGCTTCACTTCCATTTTGCAGTCAATTTCTCCATTCAAAAGATCATTGATTTTTCTACCCTCCAGCACTTGCCCTCCTCAGGTTTCATTTGTTTTACTATCCAGTGACAAAGTACACTTAGTTTTTCTAATTAAATGCATCACCCAGTTCATTTCTAAAGAGACGCTTTTCTTTCCAGCAATTAACATCTCACAAAAATAAAAATCAAAAGAATATCATTTTTAATTTCAGGGGCAGGGGGTGAAGCAGAGTCATGTTAGTCCCAATATTGCATTTGACACATATAGATGTACCGCTTCACAGAAAACCCAAGGGCTCCTACGGGGTGTCAAGATAATTGCAAGGAGTATCTAAGACATCTGTCGTGCCCTAAATAGAAAAAGATTCTTATATGTATTAATTCAACTCCATGCCAGGAAATTGGATGTTTGAAGTACTAGTATATTTTTAAAAAGTGAGTGGGTAGATGACTGTATTCATGTACCCATAGGCAGGTAGGCAGATAAAACCAGAAAGGTGGTAGAGAGAAATACATAGACGTAGATATATAATTCATCAATATTAATAACACCTTGCACTTCAAAAGTGCTTTCCTCCTCCAAACTATTTTCATACATATTATTTCATTTAATCCTCCCCATGTGTCTTACTTCTTCTTTGGTCCATTAAAGAGAAACTTAAGTAAGAAGCTCTTTACTGGAATAACATTCTCTTGGCTTAAAGAAAGACTATGAGCTTTAATATTGGGCAAACCAAAATCCCAAATGAAGAGACAACACAATCAGAGTTTTTTGTTGATAGCTTTCAATCTAGAGAGAAATATGTAGATTTACAGGTCGTCAATTGTCAAAACTTACCATCTGGCGGAAAAAAAAAAAGGTGGTTTGTAATGTTAACCATAAAAAAAATATAGTCTTCTAGTCAAAATTCTTGATCTCAAATTCTTCCCTGAATCTTAAAATATTGATACTGATTTGCTCTTTTTAAGAAAAGACCTTGGGAAGAAGTATTTATTTGGCCAGGCCCTGTCTCACTGATGACTTGCTTTCCTGCCCTGCCAGAGAATTCCGCAGTCGTCTGGCATTCCTCAGTTATTAAGATGAATAGCAAAAACAGCTGCTGTTTAATGCATGTTGATGACGTGGCAAGTACTGTGCTGAGCACTATAGGCATTTTCTCAGGTTTCACTACAAAAGCCCTTACGGCCCCGCTCCTTAGACAGGGAGCAGGAACAAAGGCTCAGCGTTTGTACCGTTTACCCAAGGTCCCAGGGCTGGTAAATGGCAGAGGCAGAATTTTTCTTTTTTCTTTCTTTCTTTCTTTTTTTTTTGTGGTGCATGGTCCAAGAATTGAACCTGGGTCTCCCACGTGGAAGGAAAGCATTCTACCACTGAACCCCCCGTGCAGCCCTGAGGCAGAACTTTAATGCAGGCTTTTGCTTTGTTGATACTTAAGTCCACTTTTTACTCATGTCTTAGTGCTTTCTATGCCTCTGGAAGATGGTTTTCTCTGCAAATACAAGTAATGAAGGTGGAACAACCAGAAGCTCCATTTTTGTGATTCCTTCTGCCATGTTTCCAGTGGAAACATCATTTTTATGTGTTGGGCTGTTGCACTTCTCTAAAATTACAAGGCAAAAGAGGAGAAAATTAACACATGGCTTACATAAAGTGGAGACGTAGGCTTTTTGAATGTACATGTCACTAAAGATTTACCTTGGCATTATTTTGTCTTAATAGTCCAATTCCTTTTCAAGTGAGCATCTTGGTAAAACACAAGCCTTGGGCCACAGTGGCTCAGCAGGCAAGAATGCTTGCCTGCCATGCCAGAGGACCTGGGTTCGTTTCCTGGTGCCTGCCCATGTAAAAAAAAAACAAAACATAAGCCTTCTACTTAGAGCCTTTGTTTATCCTGGAAATTTCCAGTAGATCTGTTTTTTTTTTTTTTTTTTTTGATCTGTTGTAATGAAGTTGATCCAGTAAATAATGTTGCTGCTACACTCTACCACACTAAAATTTTATCCCAATTCTTTAACATCTCAACTTTGGTTGAAATGAAGGATGCCCATCAAATTGCATCTGCATTCCTTTCAAAGAAATGTGAACTGACCACCAAACATTTCTTCTAGAATTTTAAATATCTAAGTGATATATCTTAGAGGTGGTTCAAACTTTCCTCAGCCTATAGGAATGCATGACACAATGAAATAAATGAAAAATGGCTTCATTAATATGCAAGACTCAGATGCCACAACTAGATTCCATCTCAAAACGGCATGCTGGCTGCACTGACATGCTTCACCTCTGACTCTCATGAATAAAAATAAACTTCCTAAAGAAAGTTGCTGGTATCACCCTGGAAAATCTCTGAAATTACTTAACAGTCTTCAAACTTTTAAAAAGTATTAACTGGTCTCAAAGAATTTTAGCCTCTTTAAGAGACTAAACAGTAATTGCTATTCTTGACAGCTGGAAAAAAATAAGATTCTGTGGTTATGATTTGAAGACAAATCCCCGTGTGAAATATCCTGATTTGTCTTTGAAAGAGGCATCTGCAAAGAGAGAAAGAAAGAAAGAAATTAAATGGAAGGGAGGGAAGGAGGAAAGAAAAAGAGGAAGGAATCTGGTAGCATGTCTCACAAACAATGCTGACTCATGTCTAATCTCCGCAGACATGCCCACAAATCGTCCATTACTTATTAATGATAATAACTGCTATTACTGGAGCAACCTCAGATGGCCTCTCAGATCCTTAGTCTAAACTAAGCAGATGGTCATCTTTGCATAAGCACAGTTTTAAATGCCTCAGAATGAAGGACAGAGAAAAACCCTAGAAAAGCTTGAGATAGCCTTTCCTTTTTATTTTATTTTTTTTAAGAAGTTGATCTGCTTTTCAATGATCTATCTTCCTGACAGGCTGGGAGTCTTTCGCAATGCTAACCAAGTGCCGCTGCTGCCAAGAGCACTTTCTGATTCAAGCCAAATTCTCCTCCAAGGGTTATCAAAGAAAGCAAATTTAAACCTTAAACTGGCAGAGTACCTAAGGGATGGCAAATTGAAATATCTAACGCCCCTCTCAGGGGGGCAAAAGAGAGTTCTTTATTTTCTAGACGGTGAAAACAGGGTCATGTGTGACGCCTGACGTCCATTTGATTTTTGTTTACAAAACCATTTTCTTTCCCTGCCCGTCCCTCCCTCCCTTCCTTTCCCCTCCCTCCCTCCGTTCCTTCCTTCCTTCCTCCCTCTCTTTCAACATTCTCCAAAGACCAGCAAATGAAGCCACATTCTGAAGAATACATTACGATGTGTTTGAGAATGAGGGTCTCTTTCAACCCAGACTGAATTCTGGAGGCTGAATGAAATCACAAGGTGTCAAAATCTTTGGGTACAATAGTAAATCTGGTTGTGGGAAGAAAAGTAACAACCGAGGACATAAATTTATTATTTTTTTAAACTTCTCAAACAATTCTGGTCCTTGTAGGACAATGCAGAAGACCCAGAGAAAGGGATAAAAACAAAACAAAATACTTTTCATGTCAATGGACCTAAATTTTATGTGGAAGACAGACCAAGCCTGACTTGCCTTTGGGTTAAAAACCTTGGTTCTACTCTGTGCCAAGCACTATGAAAGTTTCCATTGGGGTAGGAAAAGACATAAGAAATCCCATTAAAGTTAGCCTTTGCACAGAATCATTTTTATTTTCTCTACTAATATTAATAGGTCCATAATATTAATCAACCAAAATGTTTGCACATGCCTTTAATGTTTGTAACTGTTCTTAGTGGTAGATTCTCATCGTCTGCTAAGAGAACAGCCAAGATAGGAACAGTGAAGTTCAAAATCTTTCTCTTAGCCCCTGGTTGCTCAACCCTGCTCCCTAAACTCCCATCATGGCAGGGAGGAGGAGACATTTAGTAATGTGCAAGTGTGTGCTCACAACTGAAAGGATTGGACATGAGTCAGCATTGCTGATAACTGGGCAACTCATTACCAGATCTCTCAGGTATTGCATCAAGCATCAAGCATAGGACATTACTAAAATACACAATTAAAACTATAGTATTGGTCTGAATTTTTCCATGACCAATTAATTTAGAGCAGTGATTCTCAAACTCTACCATGCTTTAAAACCTCTTAGAGGGTCTGTTAAAACACAGATTGCTGGACCCCACCCCCAGATCTGACTCAGTAGATCTTGGAATGGATCCTGAAATGTTGCGTTTCTAACAAGTTCCCAGGTGATGCTGATGCTAGAGCCCACACTTTGAGAACCACTGGCTTATAGAGCATGGGGGTTATGTAGCCAGAGCTACAAATTTTCCATCCAGACTTGTCACTTCTGTGACTGGTGTAGGGAGTGCTAAAGGATGAAAAATGGAAAGCTCACTTTAAACCACAATAAGCAAAAACAAAACAATAAACACCCACCTAAATATTACCAACATAAGGCCACTAATAGTTCATTTATTCCTTCATTCATTTTTTCATTCAGTTCTTCATCCATTCTCTGTATGCTCCATCTACTGATTCCAGTATTAACATCCTTGTCATCATGTATTCATCCTGGAATTACCTTATCCGAAGGTTTAGGACTTCCTTGGAGGTCAAGACCTGAATTTAATCAGACTCTGGTTACAGATTGCATGAGATTCATACTTCTCATGACAATATGTTTCCTGCTTGGTCTTCACTCATCTTGATCCCCAATCTCAGTAATGAATGATAACGTCATCCATTTCAGAACTTCCCTTGCATTCTCCACGTTGCTGTGCTGTAGCAGCTGAAAGACCATTGTCTGTTTGTTATTTTAGTCAGTGAAAGGGAATGGAGGGATCACCCACCCAGAAGAAATAAATGGGAAAGACTCAAGCTACCAAGTAAGTGACCTATGAATTCGGTTTGGTGATGGGTTTAGCTGGTGTGTCCTCACTTCTTTCCAGCCTTGCTTTCAATGCTGTTCTCAGCCACAGGTGAATTGTTTAACTAATCTAGATTAAGCACCTACTGTAAACCAGCACTGTGTTGGGCTCTGTAGATGCAATCATGAACAAGCTAAAGTTCCTCAGCTGTGTTCTATCACCAGGTTTTCACACATCTCTTCTTTCTTCTCCACATGGAAAGTTCCTCACCACCCTCCAGGTCTTGGTATAAATGCCGTCTCCTCAAAGAGACCTTCCTTGTCCACCTGTCATCACTGCATCTTGTTCTTTTACTCCATGGCATGTACCACAGTTTGAAATGATTTATTTGATTCTGGATTGTCTGTCTCCCCTAGCCCTTCCCTCCTGTGAAGGGAGGAGGCGCTTGTATTTTTCTGGTACCTGGCACATACTAAGAGCTATTTCTTTCAAAAAATGAGTGAAAGACACACCATGTGGTTCATTTCCATTATTTTCTCTATTCTAAAGAAACATGGCTCTTAGATATATATAACTATATGTGTTCTTTTTTAAAAAATAGGTTCATGCTCAATACCCGAGTTTATAACCCACATCTTTTAATTTAAGAATATACCTTCAAAAAAAAGTCATCACATATTCTTCTACCACCTGTGGCAATATAGTGAAGTGGTTAAAAGTAAGAGTTTTAGCCTCAAAATGCCTGGGTTTGAATCCTAGATCAACCATTGTTTAGGAATGTGACTTAAAGCAAATTACAAAATTATCTATATAATGAAGCCTGTAAAAGTACTGCCTCCTAGGGTTGTCACAATTAAATGAATCAATACATGTAAAGCACTTCAAACATGCCTGGTACAGAGGTCTCAGTAGATGCTAGTTGCTATTATTTTGTTACTGTTACTATTAATATGCTTCTGATGGGAAATGAGCATTCTGTAATGTTTCTTGTTTTACATACTCAAAAATGGACAGCAAAAACTGTAAATAAATTATGGTAGTCCTATTTCCTCAATAATTGGTTTGTCCTGAATATTTCAACAGAGAGTATATTGCTTTCTACTGTATTCAAATTTTTTTCTTTTTTTTTTTTTTAACTCATTATGTCCAACCCAAAACCCATTCTCCAGACTACGTTGGAACCCCAAATCCCAAAGATTATTCCTTTGGAAATATGATCATCTTACTTGAGTTAGAACAAAAATAAATATAATAATCTTACTTTATTTAAAGCAAAACTAATTTTTCTTGACAAAAAGTATACATTTTGCCAATAATCTTGGTAATTCTAAAATCTGGATGAAGTCAAAGAAAATCTGAATGAGCTGAAAACCTCATTCTGTTTACATTCATCTGCATATAATTTGAGAATGTATCTGAGAAATTTTTCCAGGGCTTTGAATACAGTCTTGAGAAGACACTCACTCGGAGATAACAGATGCTTAGCTTGATTTGGAGGTATGGAAGTAGACATGTTATGCTCCTTCCACACCAACGTCTCCATTGATGTTTCTATGAAAAGAAGCCCAAGGCATTCCTTGCCTAGGTTGGCTTCCAGAGTCTAAACCAAAGGGTATGTTCCTATGGCCTTGTTCTCCAACTTCCTGCCAGTGCTGCTGGCCTCCTGGAGCAGGTGCAGTGAGATGATTCAGATGGGAATAATTTTCGTCATGAATTTTGAGACAAAGCTCAACCCCAAGGGTTTTAAATCTTCAGCATTGACCAACGCAGTGATCATTATACAGTTTAGATTCTTAGCCTATTCTAAAGAAAAGGAGCCAGCCAAGGATTGCCTTCAGAAATTAGTTACTAAGCCATTAAAAAAAGAATTAAGGCTAATAGGGATGGGATAACCCTGTTTCAGTGTGACTGAAAGCTCCCCTCTTGAAAAAAAATATCCAGGTCTAATGAGAACTGCTGGTTTGTGGGTACTTCCCCCCCCCCACAATGATGTGCTAAGGAAATTATTTGGGAAACATTTGGAAGGCAAGTGGTTGGCCATTTAGTCAATACACTTTGACTGAGCCCTACCGTGTGTCAGTGCTACCAGAGGTGCTGGGCATGGAGCATTGGAAGCGACAGAGAAAACTAATTCTGTGGGGTTCACCTTCTACTAGCGGGAGACAAACTGGATATTTTCAAGTAAGCAAAGAAATCAGTAAAATGATTTCAAATCAAAAGGAAGTAAAGCAGTGTTGCCCTTTATTAGGGGCGTCTTTAGAACTGCACGTCTGAGGAGGTGACTGTTGAGACTGGATAGAAAAGAAGCAACAGTGAGCGAAAGCCCTGGAGGCAGATATCCCAGACAGATGAAAGACCAAATGTGAAACCCTGGTGCGGAAATGAGTTTGTTGAAGAAAGGGAGGGAGGCTGTGTGGCCAAAGAAGAAGAAGCTGAGGGGAATGGGGTGGTAGATGAGGTTGAAGGACTGCAGGAGCCTCTCGAGTAACCCTCAACCAATTGCTGCATGCCTCCTCCATGCCAGGTGCTGTGATGGAGGTCAAGGACACAGAGATACAACTGGAACTCGGATCCGCACACTCTTTCTCAAAGAGAACCATCGCTGGAAATGTTAGGCTAGGGTGACCCACCGGTCCATTTGCCTGGGATTTTCATGGTTTCGAAACTGAAAGTCCCACGTCCCAGGACCCCCCACCCACCTTGGTCCTGGACATCATCAAGAGGTTAAACTCTCCCTGTGTTGGCACTTTATGGGCCAGACACTGTACTCAGCAGGCTTCCATTATTAGGTAACTTAATCCTCACAACCACCCATGTGATGTGATTTCTTTTATTACTCGCATACAGATGAGGAAACCACCGCAAGAGCAAACTATTTCTTCCAGGTCCCAGAGCAAGACTCAAACCAGGTCCCTCCGCTTCCAGCACCAAGCCCTGAGCCACTCTCACTAATCTTAAAACCTCCCATGAAACAAAATCCGTGAAGAAGGTTTGAATGGGCAGGGATTGTGGTTTCTGGCTTTTCCAAAAAAGCATTGGGTGGGGACGAGGGGCATCATTTCTGTGTCCTTCAAAGACGAATATAGGCTCTGGGCTGCCTGCTGTGCTTGGCTGCCTGTATCTCAGCTTTTACTCCAATTTTGGAAGCTGTGCTAGGACAGAAAGACAGGATGTGCGATTGCCGAACAGCTTCTTAGGGCTGAACAACTGACGCTTATTTTTCTAAGGACTTCTGCCCTCTCTAGACTTGCAACCTGTGGAGGCCTTTTGGAACTTGGGAGTCTCATCTGTTTGTCTTCTGCGTTCTAAGGGGTGTGTGAGATTCACTGATGCAAAATGGTTGCTACCCTCTCAATCAAAACTGAGACGTCGGCTTAAAACTCTGAGCTGGGGACATACCAACTTTATGAATCCAAACCTGTGAACAGAGGCTGGGTGGGTCAAATAAGACCCACACATGCACTTTCTTTGCAGTTGTTTGGTCTGGACAGGGCTTTAAACCTTTTAGAGACAACATTTTAAAATTGAGATATTTTACATTTAAAATGAAATTGAGGGCAGTGCGATGGTGGCTCAGTGGCAGAATTCTTGCCTGCCATGCCGGAGACCAGGGTTCAATTTCTGGTGCCTGCCCATGCAAAATAAACAAACAAACAAACATTGAATTTCACGTTTTTATTGAAAATGCAGAAGATCTGTGTTCCTGCCTGGGTCTGAGCAGCTGATGCCCCTTCAGACAGGGCATGTGGCATTCAGCTCACTGGAGTCCCTTCTCCAAAACAACATCAAAGCCATGTCTCACCCACCTCAGAGGCAATACTGTTAGCTCTGGTGTTTTTCTGATACTAGAGAAATGTTCCTTTGGCCCTATGTTGCCTTCACAACCAGGGAAATAAAGAACTCCTTGTGATTTCTCTTGCCCTTAGCCTCCTTTACATTTTTACATCAGCTCTCCAGTCCCCCAAGCCTCCCAGTTTAAGTAAATTATGAGAAAAAAATTCCTGACATATTCTTTTTTATCTGCAATTTATCCAGAGTTTTCTAGAATTTGAGATTTTACAGCCTCATCCTTCCAAATTGTAGGAGCCAAGTAGGTCACAAATATTTACTTCTGGAACGGAAGGATGTATGCTTAAAACTAAAAACAAAACAATTGTCTTCTTTTACCATCACTTCATGATACGAAAGTTTCACATCTACCAAAAATTAAAGTAGATGTAATCACGAAGCAAAGAATAGGCATCTCCAAAGAAAGGATCACATTTGATTGCAAGTGGGACAAATCCTCTCTAAGGTTTTCTAAAGCTTAAGCACCAAAGGGCTTCAGGAACAGTGAGATCTAGGGGTGCACACAATGCGCTCCATCCCTGATCTCTTTCTCCTACTCTCTCCTTCTCTCAGCTCTGCTATCCCCTGCAATAGCTTCCCTTTCAGGCAGATTTTCCCTGGAAATGGTGTGACTCTGGAAGCTCCAGGCTTACATCATCACTGCTTCAAGTCCAACAAAAGGGAGCAAGCCTCACTCTTGATAGTTTCAGCAGAGTGCTGAAATGAGCTCAGTTTTTATCTATTTGCCTACCCTCAGTCAATCAGAGCAGCCAGATGTGCTGTGCTCTGATTGGCCAGGCTGAGTCACATGCCTTTGTCCAGAAAGTAGAATTAGTTTTCCTGACCCATGTGGAGTAGAGGAGGGAAAAGGTGATCCCTTGAAGAAAAGTCAGGTTCTAGTGCCAGAAGAAGGTAGGAAGAATTCTTGCTGGGAAAGCATGGACTGATTTAATTAATGATCAGATAAATAAATAAATGGCCCCTATTATGAATTGTACCATGATGTGATTGCACAATTTTCTTTTCTTTTTTTTTCATTTCACCAAGAACTCATGAAAACTCAGGAAAACCATCTAACACTTGAACATCTCTGTTTTAACATATATATTCACCTCCTATTGAGAACTCTCTTGCAGCCACTAAAAATGCACTTTGTTTGAAATTGCTGTAGACATCGGATTCAACAGAGAAAGCTGTCACACCGCCGGAGCCAGGACCAGCAGGGGCAGGCCCAAAGGGCAAAGAGGGCTCCTCAAAGGACAAGAAATCGGCAGCTGAGATGAGCAAGCAGAAAAGTAATAAGCAAGAAACCAAAGAACAGGCCCAGTGCACAGAGCAGGCCATCGTGGAAGTGAACTCACTGCAGAATGGGGACAAATCCCAAAAGAGACCTGAGAAGCGGCGGCAGTCCCTGGGGGGCTTCTTAAAAGGCCTGGTAGGTAGATTTCTCACTTTTTTCCTGGGCTGTCAGCAAGGGGTGTGTTTCTCACTATAACAGGGACAAATTGGATATGGTGCTGGCTGGACATTTGTTAAACAGATTTTTATTGAGCAACTACTATGTGCCCATCACTATGCTAGGCACAGAGAGCAGGGTAGACATGGTCATTGTACTTCTAGAGCCCCACAATCAGGTGCAGAATTGATGGGGGTTGGGGATGCAGTAAGAGGTAGCAGGGAGAAAGGAAGGCATGCAAAGGGACCCAGAGGTGAGGGCCTGGCCTGGCCTTGGGAATGAGAGGAGTGTCAGGGAACGCTTCTTGGAGGAGGCTACCTCTAAGGTGAGACCTCAAATTAGCCTGTGAAAGAAGCAAAGGAAGGGCTGAAGACAGAGCATGTTCCAGGCAGTGGGAAAAGCCGGTACTAAGGTGTGATGGAGAGATGCAATGAAACTGAAGAGAGTTCAGTCTAGCTAGAATATAGAATACAAGGATTGAAGAGAAGTTGGCAAGGAATAGATGGTGGTAAGGAGCATGGATATTCTCTTGTGACCATGGGAGCCTGGAAAAGTTTTGAGTGAGAGAGATTTTTCCAAGCGATGTCATACAGAGATGACTAAAACGTAACTCCTGCCCTCCTGGAGTTCACAGACCAGTAGGTAAGTGGAGGCCAAACATTAAACAATTAGTTAAACTTTGCACTCTTTATTTATGTCTTATTTTGTTGCTTCTTTGTCTACATCTCTGGACCATAAGCTTTGGGAGGGTAGTGACAATGTCTGTCATGATGGTTGGTACATATTAATAGATACTCAATAAATATTTATTGGATGGATGGATGGATGGATGGAGCTCAATATGACACTAGTAAATATTTAATTATATTTTGGACAATGTAAATCCTGGCAAATGAGAAGGAGATCCTGAAGGGTCAATACTCAGCTTAAAAGCAAGGTGACCGAGCATAAAATAAATGGAGAAATAAGTGAGGCATAGCTCGAACCCAGGGGAACATGGGTTGAGACAAAAAGACAAGGCCAGGAAATAACACTGACACCAGCAGCGGGGTGAATGAATTGGAGTTAACTTACATGATGCAGTAGACGTGGGTGGTTAAGTAAAGTAAACTAATCTAAACCTACTCAATCATTCATAATGGCTCTGTTCTTTTTAGTAGATATTGGTGATCTCCAATAGATAGAAGTAGATGAGTGCTATAGTTCCCTGACCCCAAGTGTAGTCCCCAGACCAGCATTTCTGGGGAGTTTATTAGAAATGCATAATCTCAGGCTCCACAGTAGACATTACTAAGTAAAAATCTGCATTATAATAGCATTCCCATGTGATCTTTGTGTTAAAATTTGAGAAGGACACTGGTCTATTCCACGACCTTCGCCAGTGGGATGGTATGATGAAAATAAATCCCAGACCAAATTTTGCCACCCATTAGAAATTTAATTAGCAATCAAGCATTCATTCATTTAACAAATATTTACTGAGCTCTTGCTCTGTGCCAGGCACTGTTCCAGGCATTTGGGATGTATATTAGTTATCTATTGCTGCACAACAAATTACCCTCAACCTTGTACTTTAAACCATCTCTTTTCTCACAGTCCCTGTTGGGTCAGGAATCTGGGAGCAGCTTGGCTGGGTGGCTCTGTCTCAGGGTTTCTTGTGAGTGTACAGTCAGGATGTCATCAGGGGCTGCTGGCATCTGAAGGCTGAACTGCAGCCAAAGGGTCCACTTCAAAAATGGCACACCGACATGGCTATTGGCAGGAGGCCACAGTTCTTGCTCCCTGTGTCTCTCCATAGGTCATGACATGGCTGCTGGCTTCCATCAGAGTGAGTGATCCAAGGGAGGAAAGAGGAAATCACAAGACTTAGTCTCAGAGGCCTGACACCGCCTCTTCCACCACCCCTCCCACCACCGTCTATTTGATAGACTCAAATTGTGTCCACCCGCATGGAGAGTAAAATGAGGCTCCACTTTTTGAAAGAGGTGTATCAAAGAATTGTAGATACATTTTAAAACTATCACAGAGTACGCGAGAGAATGAAATAGACAAAACTCCCTGCCCTCGTGGAGCTTATATTCTACTGACACCAAGGCAGTTGCTCAGTGAATTCCCAGCTCATGGTCCCTTTAGGTACTCCAGTAAGCACCTGCCATGCAGAATTATTCATGACGGTGACCATATGCTAGTGACAAGACTCAGCTGAACTTAGACACAGGCTGAGGGACTTAGCTCAGGCAGACCGGTCCTGGGTCATTCTGGAAAGTTCAGGCTACCACAGCCCGAGTCCTAGAACCTCCTTCTAAAGGCAGAAGAGCCTGTTCAGTGATTTAGGCAACCCACATCTCTTCAGTATCATTGCACTCATCAATGAAAAATAATTTCTCATCCATTTTGCGAGTTAACGAACACAGTGGAGTTGAAGAAAGATAAAAATAGAGTATGATAGTTACTATAGGAGTACACCTTCTGATTAGACGCTTTCAGATGCTAACTAACCACTCTAGAATGTAAGCCGCAGCTAAGCTACCTCAGCTCTGAATTTGCCGCAAACCATCCAACAGATAGAGGCTAAAACAACCTACTCTGCACATATATAACCTGCGGTCTGTGATGTGGCATTTTAGAGCAAACTGCAAACATTACCACCTCAGGTAAATGGGAAACGAGTTTAAAGTTTCATGATGAAAATCACCCTAATTCTATCTAGTCTCTGTGTCCTTGAGTCTGTGCAGAACTTCAGCTTGAGATAGTTAAAGGACACGATACAGGACTATTGGAAATGTGAAACCCAAGTCCGAAGACCCTCTACCTCTCTCCAGCTCTTGGCAGAAAGGCGCTTCTCCAGTTTTAAAATGGCAATGAAGGAAATAGGTTAGTCATCAATACAGAAGATGTGCAAAGATTGATCACATTTTTGATCAACGCTTGATGAAGTAGTTTGAGATAAGTGGGTTAGATCTTGGAACAAACTTGTTAAAGAGGCTCTGTTGACATTAATTCCTTCCGTTACAAGAAAATTTATACTTTTGTTAAGCTGCCCTTTAAAACACTTTGATGTATGGTTGAAGTTCCAGTTTTTTAAATATTTTATATATTGACATACACATAGATCTGTAAATAACAATTGGCAAATTAAATAAACATATTTAAAGCATAGTGCTGAGGGAAAAAAAGTAAGCGTTCTAAACCCTGTGCCATTTATGTAAGTTAAAAATGCAGGCACACAAACAACAGTTCACATTTTGCAATAACACACACACACACAGGGAAAGAAACAGCAACAAAGAAGTCAGATGAGTGATTCCAGAGAGAGGAGAGGAGTGGCAGTGGAAGCTGGAGAAGGACGAGAATAAATGAGCCCACGATGCCTGACACATGCACACATCCCCATGCACAGTGAGACAGGGCCAGGGCTCTGCTGAGCATGGGTGAGTGGGTGCCGCCTCGCTGAATCCCTGGAGGTGCCATTCACCTGGATGGCAATGTCACAGGTGCCCACTGGCGTTGTGAAACACAACGCACAGGAAGGGCCCAAAGGGTATGATCAGCCACGCTAAAACTTCACGGCACAGTTTCATCTTTTTCCCCACCTCAACCCTATGATTCTGATCATCACAAAGCAGAGAAGTAAAATAAGTTGCCCAGTAAGTGAATGAGCTTGGACTGGTGCTATGAGCTTCTGCCTGGAAAATGTAACTGCTGTAATGAAGGGTGGGCTGAGAAGGGGCGCCCATTATACAAGGAGACTCATGTCTGGGTCTCCTGGAACAAAAGCCACTGCCCAATCTATACCATCCTGGGTGGATTCATTCGGGTTTTTGTCTCCACTCTCAGCTCTCGCTGCTTGAGGAGGAGTGCAAACCCTACTCACACTTCTCTCATTCATTTCCAATCCCACTATGCATTTTTCTTGCCCAAAGTTGAAGTGGAAACATCAGCTGCCACATCATGGTACTGGACAGGGTATTTCCGGAAAGTTCTGAGCTCATACCCCCAGTTCCTCTCTTTCTTAGTGATTCTCGTGTTTTCCTGCCAGAGACCCACAAGGTGATCTCTGAGAATCTCATCCTTATTTGATTTCCATACCGAAACAATTGAAATTTCTTCCTCCCTCCCTCCAAAGCTCCCTCCCCTCTCTTTTTCCATCTTACCTCCACAAATGTACCTGATGTGCTCAGCTAAACGTACTCATGACTCATGGTTTTCTCTTCTATCCCACAAGATGTTATTGTTCTTGAGTAGTTTTCCTCCCTCTGGATGTGGTATTAACCTCAAATTAATCATGCAGCGCATGCAACCATTTCATCATTGTGGGGAATGTCCAGATGTCGTTGTAAACCAAGAAGAGCAGTTTGTCCCTGCAGTGGCTGTCATGTCCAAGTGTTTACGTCAGCAATAAAGGAAATACCTTCACCCTCCCAGCTGAGCGTTCGCTCCGGGCTTCTCAAGCTTACTGTGCACACGAATCGCCGGGGAGCCTTGTTCTCACCCAGCAAGACTGGGGTAAGGCCTGGGGTTCTGCATTTCTAACGAGCTCCCAGGTGACCCCAAAGCTATGAGCCATGCTTCAGGTAGCGAGTTGCTAAGGGACCAGAAAAGATGGTGGAAAAAATACTTAGGTTTCTTTTAGGTTTGGGGTTTTGTTTTGTTTTTTCCCCCCTCATCTGTGGTTTATTCTTAGAGGATAATTTGTTTAAAATAACACCCAGGGGATGATTTACATTGTGATTTTCAAGTATTTTAGTAGGAGACAGTCTCTGCAATAGATGAGAAGGCTAGAAAAGAATGATGGTGTGGAAAAGCTCAGGTGATTCTTGATCATACATTGATTCATTGAACTAAAATATTTGTAGAAAGCCTTGTAGATGCCTGGTGCTGATCTACAACAAGGGTTAATGAGCTACAGCTTGTAGGCCAAATCCAGCCCACTGCCTGTTTTTTGTAAATGAATTTTATTGGGACACAGCCACACCCACTCAGTTACATATTACCAAAGGCTAATTTCGCAATAGACCCATAAAGCCTAAAATATACTATCCAGCCCTTTATAGAGCATGCCCCCTGAGCTAGATGCTGGGAATATGTTCAGTGAATACCTGAGAACAGGCCCCTGACTTCAGGGGCTCACAGTGTAGTGGGAAGCATGGAATTAAAAAGTAGATAATTTTTTTTTTTTACGTGTGTGAAGTCACTGAAGAAAATAAACCAGGTAACATTACAGAGTTTGCCTGGCTGTGTAGGCTGGAGGGTGGGGGAAGGGAGCGAATATGTGCTTCTGTGATTTGGTAGGATCCATAACGTTTCTCTGAGTCTTGAGTCAAGGCAGGAAGGATTAAAGGCACCAGACAGGAAAAGAATGAGGCTCTGTATTCCAGGAGGACAGGCAGCATGTGCAAAGGTCCTGCAGTGGGAATGAGCTCAGCATGTTGGAAGAAGTGAAAGAAGGCCCTAGTTGTGGGAGGGTAGTGAGCAAGGTGGGTAATGAAGGAGGTGAGATTGGAGCCTCGGGCTGGGACCAGAAGTTGCTAACTTTACGGGTGTGCAAAGACTTTAGACATAATCTTACATAAACTGGAAGCGTCAGACCCCGGTTTATAATTTGTAAAGCTTTCTTTTGTTACTGTGGAGAAATGGTTCTAGAAGGGCAAGAGCAAAAGACAGCAACCCATTAATACCCTGCCAGCATTAGCCAGGAGAGCTGATGGTGGTTCCGCCAGGTTTCAATGACGAGATAGGGACGGGATCGAGATAGTAATTACATAGAACTGACCAAACTCCTCCTATGGAGCCAACCTCTTTTCTATATGTGATGTCTTGCAATTATTGCCACCTCCTTTCACGGTAAAAATTCTTATTCCCTACTTAACATGTGAGGAAAGCAGGCCCCAAAGAAATGCTGACTGTCACCCAGCTTTGTAAGAAACAGAGGCAGGGTTTGTCCAGGTCTCCTTGACTCCAAATCCTGCCTTCTTCCCATTGTCAAGAGACTGAAAAAATGGGGGGAGGAAGGGAGAGAGAGCCTTTCTAGAACTTTCTAAAGATCAGGCCACGAAGACTTCCAAGAGGGACATATTCTTCCACATTGCCCGAGTCCCCTTTCCAGGGTGGGGAGAAATGCTGGCAGGCCACCCGGACCTTTACCACTCAGCCCTCAGGCCAGTGGAGCCCTGCATGACCTTTGCCTCTCCATGGCATCCTCTTCATTCAGTTCTTTTGTCCTGCTCCCCCTTCATAGTGCTTAGATTCTAACAGAGAGCCACCCACTCAGAACTCACTAGGACCAAACATTTTCAAGCATTCTGTTGATGAGCAGGAGACTTGTGTTACAGAAATGTCATATATATCATCTGATAAAAGTGCAGCTACCCAGACAGCATGGGAAGCGAGGGTCCCCTGCCTACTTGATACCCCCTCACCTTTCCCAGGTCCTGGGACCCTGAGGCTCCCTGGGGAAGTTCCAGGATTCTGTTTTAGGTTTCTGGGCAGTCCAATCTGCAGATCTATAGATGAACAAATGGAGACTTGGAAAAGAGAAAGACTAGTTTTTTAATCTGCTGAACCCCCAGAATCCTCTCCTCCTTACCTTTGCGCTCTCTCCACCGGGCCTGGGCTTAAATGAGGTTTATGACCACCAGCTCCCTCCTTGGGATCAGGCCCAGGAAGAGTGGACGGTGATCAGGTAGTGTCTGGGAGAACAGGTTTGTGGAAGTCCTGATCCCAAGTCAGGGCAGCCATGGGAGTTCATCCCTATATAGGTTAAGTCCTGAGCCTCAGTTTCCACATCTGTAAAATTGGGTTAATTATCTCCATCCATCTACTTCATTGGGCTAGTGAGAGTGAATTTGATTTGGTATTGTAAACTGTGAAGTGCAGTGCTAGTATACAAGACATGACAAAGGTATCGGTGACAGCGATGTCCAAAGTTCAAGCCTCCTGGGGCCAGAGAGGAATGGCAGTGAGTGAAGTGGGCTGGGTGAGGTCCGTGGCAAAATGTAAAACAAACATCCCTTCTAATGAGGTGCCACCTCCTTGCAGGATTGTGGGCCCAATGAAGCAGGTTCTTCCCATTTTATAAGGAAAAAGAACAAAAGTGCAGATCTTTATGTGAAAATAATTCATTTTATTTGTCAGTATTTAATTTAACAATTAAAAGAAAAAATCTGCTTGTTGAATAAAGTCCACCCAAAAGCCAAATTGAGCTCCGTGATGGCCATTTAGCAGACCATATTTGATGTGCTTGACCAAAAGGGGGTCAAGGCCACAGAACCTAAAGGAAAGAAATCTTGGAGAGTTAGCGTTGGTAGAGGAGAGTTGGCAGGGAAGAGGGGGGGGGAACCTGTGAACAGAAGACAGCATGAAGGTCCACAGGGCCAAGTAGGGGCAGGAAGGATACATTGTACCTGTGGCCAGCCTGAGTCCAGCCCTAGAAGCCTAGAAGAAGCTTGTTTGGGGATTCAAACCCAGCTCCAACACTTAGTGGCTATATGTCTTGGACAATTCACCTTTCTGAGTTCCAGGTACCAGATCAATGGGGCAAGTAGTCTTAATGTCACAGGATTAGGATGAAAATGAAATGAGATGATGCATAATGTCCTTAGGACAATGCCTAGTCCATTTTAGATTGTTGGGAAAGAAGAGCCATTATTGCAGTTATTACTGAATCGGCCCTTACCCTGGGTTGTAGAGGTGCAGAGGTTCATAAGACACTGCCCATGTCTTGAAGAGTCTGTGGTCTAATCCCTGCATCAGGTCATTTTAATGTGACACAAACAGAATGGCTGTGATGACCTAACTCTTGGGAGACTAGCTCAGAGTTCAGGCAAAGCAGGGATGGAATCCGGGCTCCACCACTTACAACAGAAATCATGATGGAAGTGACGTAAGCTCGTGGGCTTCAGTTTCCTCCTGTGTAGCATGAGAACGATCATGAGGTCAACCTCAGAGGGGGTTGTGAGGGCCGGGGCAACTGGCCATGAGATCACACAGTGAGGCCACAGCCTCATGCGGTGACTAATCGAGCAGAGGACACAAAACATGGATGGGGCAGAGCAGTCCTCAAACCCAGTTATGGCTGACCCCCAAGCCCAGGGTTGAATGTTCCTTGGTCATCGTTATATCCCCAGAAACTACAGAGTGGCTTGCATATCGTAGGTACTCGATATATGTTGCTGAATGAACAGATGAATGAATTAATGAATCCAACCACCATCACTAAAAATAATAACAGTAATAACTCTTATATAGCACTTACCATGTGCCAAACATTATTCTAAACACCTTAAATATACTCACAATCTTTACAACCACCACCCCTGTGAATCCCCATTTGGCCAGTGGTAAAATTAAGGCACAAAGTGTTTGGCAACTTGCCCAAAGTCACATGGGGAAGAAGCGGCAAACCTGGATCAAATCCCAGCTGTGTGAGTCCCATGGGAGGCTACGTTATATAGTACATACTATACTGTACTTTACCATACTATTCTATTCTATCCTATGCTGCATGTTACTTACCTACATGCTATATATGTATACTGTATACTATCCATACTGTACAATATGGATTACACTAGATTATACTATGCCATACTATACTATATTATCTTATATTACACTATCTATATATAATGTACTATATGTACTTTATAGACTAAATTACATTGTATTCTACTATGCTACTCCATATTATACTATCTATACTTTATTATACTAGACTACACTAAATATACTATATTATACAAACTAGAGTATATTACATTAAACTACACTATATTCAGTACACTATATTGCATATATTACTACATTATGCAATATAGTACTATACTATATTATGTTATACTATATTATCCTATCCTATACTAATTATACAATACCATCTCCATATACCATGCGATATATACTTTCCTATGTTATGCTACTTATACTATGCTATACTACATTATATGACTCTATACTGCACCATATATCCTTCACTATACTATATATTACACTACCCTATACACGGCTATCCTATAGTATACTATGTCATATATACTTTCTACTATACTACGCTAACTCTACTACACTACACTATTGTATACCATTGCTATTCTGCCCCTCTGCTTCACTCGTATCCCTTATTAGACAAGTGAAATGAGGGGCCCATGAAACCTGCCTCAGACACCAAACTATTTGAAACCCAGCAACTCACAATCATTTGAGAATTACATGAAAATCATAGCATAGAAGCAAACACAAAATTTTGCAAACAGTTTCTAGAGGGTCCTGGAACCCGCCTCCCCACAGTCTACCCACGGACCCTGGGTTGTAAAATCCCTGCTGTAGGCAGCCCAGCGGTCCCACCCTGCTCGGCCAACCCAGAGGAGTCCTGCAGGGAAACAGCTGGAGAAAATGCCACCAGCAGAGCTGCCAGCAGCTCTGGGGACCGGCCGGCATCCCGCCTGAAGGTTTGTAGGGTCTCATCCACGAGGGTGAGGTGCAGGTTCACCAAGAGAAGAGGGAGAAAAAATGAACCAGAATAAAGAGATGGTCTGGGAGATCTGTGGTCTAAACTAAAGCCATAGGTTATTAGCCCTTGCTCAGGAACCAGATTGACCATGCCTGGAACCCATGCCCGGCCATGAGCTAGTGGTCTGAGCTCCAGCAAATCATGCCTCCTAAATGGGCCACAATTTCCCCAACCATAAAATGGGGCAACAATTATAGTACCCCTGATACATGCACCAACATGGATGAATCTCAAATCCATTATGCTACATGAAAGAAGCCAGACACAAAGGTGATATCTGCTCTGGTTCCAATGATGTGTGACATCCTGGAACAGATGCAGCTATAGGGATAGAGAACAGATTCGTGGTTGCCAGGGTGTGTGTGTGGTGTGGGGGGGTGGGTGTTGACTATAGACGGCCACAAGGGGATTTTAGGGGCAGTTGAATTGTTCTCTTTCTTAACAGTGTTTACATGACTGTTGTAGGTAAAGCTCATCCAACTGCACGCTCAATGGGTGAATTTTACCATATATAAATTACACTCAACCAGAAAGGTAAAACAATAATAACAACAGCAGCAGTACTAATACTAGTACCCAACACATAGAGTTCATTCAAGCACATTCAGTAAATATATAAGGAGAACCTACTATGTGCCAGGCCCTTGCTAGACATCAATGAAACAGCAGACAGAATCCACAGAGCTTAAATTCTGGTAGAAGAGGCAGATGTTAAACAAACAAAATAGACAAGAAGATCATTTCAGATAGTAATATGTCTTCTAAAAAGATAAAACAGGGTGGTGTGGTTAGAGATGATTGGGGAAGTCGTGACTAAAGTGAGCTGTGACTGAGGGGGTGGGAGGTTACTATACCCCAGGTACTGATCCAAGTAAGTATGAACTCACCCAACTTTGGGAACAACCCTCTGAGATGAGTTTTATCTTCCCCGAAGACACTAGAGCACAAAGAGTTAAGTCCAGAACTTCACAAAGCTGGAAAGTCTTAGAAGTGGGCTCTGAACACAGGTATCTGCTCGGAGACGGTACTCTTGTCCCCTGCCTGTGCATAAGGTAGATTGATTAGCACAGCACCTAGCACAGAATAAGTGCTTAGTAAATGGCTGTTGGTGATGATATCACAGATCTTCAATAGGATGCAACTTCTTTGTATTTTTCTCCAGGGACCAAAGCGGATGTTGGACGCTCAAGTGCAAACAGACCCCATATCCATTGGACCCGTTGGCAAATCCAAGTAAACAAATCATCACAGTTCCTACCAAGTTTCTCCTGCCATCAAGATGTCTTCCCCTACTCAGCCTCTCCTCAAACCCACCCTGTGTATATATATAGTTTTTTCTTCCCAGGGCCATCAAATGAAATTCTGCCTACCGATTCAGCCTGAGCTGTTGTATATTGAGGTGTACTCTTTAAGTCTCTGGTCCAGTCTTTCCTGGTAAATTAACTGTAAAGATGGTTTAGCAGGTTAATTAGTTTGGTCAGAAGAGTCGATGGTTGCCAAAACGGGGAGGAAAGGAGAGAGCTGAAAGCATTCTCGCTAAGTTATGGAAACTGGCAGTGACAAGTAAATTGCAGCATAAAGATGCCTGTAGATGGAATTAAGCTCTGTAGATATGAGCTCATCCTCTAAGCCTGAATAGGGGAGACTGAAATCCATTTGTTTAAGTCCGCTGTTCAAAGAGGGAGGACATGCGTTGGGAGGTTGCCAGTTTCTTGGAATGCCATGTGTGGGGTGTGAAAAAGGAATGAATAAGAGTTGTTCTTCAGATAGGGTCTTTGAAAGTTATTGATGAGAGGGAAAAGATTGACTGGAGAGGGCTTGAAATTATTTCGGAAAACAATTGCTTTTCGAGGCTTACAACTTCAAACAATAAATAAATGGAGTTGTGCGTTTATGTGGCCACACCAGGGGGCGACAAGGTCTCCATTTGTATCCTGCGTTTGTACCCTGTATCCTGTATCACTAACAAAGATTAGGACTCTGCAGTCTTACATCGTTAATGTTTTTCAGATGGCTTAGGGGCTTGCTTCATCTGTTCTGTCTGACACTTATCACAAATCTGTCTGTAATTTCTTAATGTTTCAGGATGTGCTCTGATAAAACCCTCCCCATAACCCCTGTTAATAAAAAATTACAGATTATTCAAATACCTGAGTTTTCTTTTTAATACTTGTACAAAGGAGTAAATAGGACCATGAGTCTATTAGAATGTAATTCAAAGTAGCATATGATTGACTGATAGTCATGTATAGTGTATCTTTTTCTAATTTAATAAAAAAATATATACCTTTAGTTCTAAAGTATCTTTAATTGTCCACTTTTAAAGCAGCTCTCTTCTGCTCTTTATATCTGAGATGCCTTTATCTTCCACAGTGTAAAATCAGTGCTCTTCCTCCATCTTCTCTCTCCCAAATCCTCCTATATCTTCTTGTATATATATATACTACATCCCCATACAAATGTATCTACATGAATATTTGCATATATACATAAGCACACAGTACATGCTCACATGGACACACGTAAAAGCACTGTCCTAGACTGGGTTCCCTAAAGCAGAGACTGAGTCAGAGATTCGGATGGATGTGATGTAGCCGTGGAGAGAGAGCTCCCAGGAGCAGGGGAGTCTGGGAAGAGGGGAAAGGCAGAAGGCCCCAAGCAGGGATTCATCTCGGCTGGAGTCAAGTGTCAAGTGGCTCTGGAGTGTGAACTGCACCACCCAGTAGGTCCACCTTAAAGCAGGAGGGCCGGCCTTTTGTGTCTCCTGTTGATCAGTCCCATCAGCCCTGGGAGATGGGTGGGACATAACCTCCTGGGCCAGCTGCTTCATGGAGTTGAGAAGCCCAGGGCAGCTGGGATCCCTTAGCAGCCAACACTCACAGCAGCTGGGAGATGGGTGCCACAGCCATGTCCACTACACGTGTACATTCAGGTACATATTTATACCCATATATGCATACATTCATACTTATAAATATACATTATACACAAATCAGAATACGTATATGCATACGCAGACTCATATACATATACAAGTATACATGTCACCAAACACTGATCCCCACATATTCACAGGCTTATACAAACCCATCACCTATGTCATCCATCATGCATTCATCTGAAATTAACATTGAATATATACTCCCCAGGACAGAGAGTATAGGGACAAGGCTATACCTTAGGCAAATAAAGCTGCGAATTTACAAAAAGCCATGCGGAAAATGTGTTCAGAAAAAAAAAAAAAAATCTCAGAAACCTAGATTTGGGGGTCATTTGCTGCAGAGGCTTGCTAGTGCCCACCTTGAACTGGCTGAATTCCAGATTTCAGAGAAAAGACCAGAGAGTTTTTCCCTGCTGCTGGTTTAACTTCTTCAGACTCCCTGACCCAGCCGGAGGTTATACGCATGTGTTGTCACCCAGCCAGAGGTTATATGCATGTGTTGTCACCCAGCTAATTGTCTCATGCCACTTCTTGTCAGAATGCTTAACCTGGCAAAAATTGGGACAAAACCCTTTGGAGAAGCCCTCAGTGGGGTAGGTTGGGGGGAGGGTTTGACATCCCCTCCCCCATCTCCATCATAAGACCATGGGACAATTCAAGAAAACCACAGCCGTTGACTTTCTTTTGTCTCCAAACACCAGGGGGGGTTGCCTATTGCAACCTTTGGTGAGCTCCTGGTAAATGGAGAAAGGTGACAGTATCATTTGCAAGTTTCATCTTGCTGGTCACAGGGACTTTTTGCCCCGATGAGAAATGCCCTCTCTGCAGGAAGGGGAAAAAACAGATCCAGTGAATAAGTAGTTGGGTTGAGTCACTAATGTAGATAGAGCCCCTCCCCCACAACCCCGCAGAGGTGGGGGTGGCGGGGAAGAAGTTCTGTGCTGAGATTTTCTGCACAAAGAATGCCAACAGTTTCTGTAACAGTTTCCCATCCTTCTGTGCCAAGATAGCGAACAATCCTTTAATGAAATTGCTTGCTTATTTTTTTTTTTTTAAGGCAAGAACATTTATGCCAGAGGGAACTAAAAAAGAAATTACTTCCTTGGTCTAAATCCAGTTTTAGCCTAAGGAGCAAGCTGAAACTCCATCTTTGAGTTGAAAGCCCATTCCTGATGCAGTTAAAATAGATACTAATTTCCTAATGCCCTAATGCTGAATTATTAGTGAAAAAAGGGAGTAGAAACTCCCCCAAGTGAGCTCAGCAAA
>PVIY010012184.1:0-62789 GCA_004026745.1 Myrmecophaga tridactyla
TTAAAGGCTGCTTGATTTTGCAATATTAGAGTGACATTAGATAATATGTATCCATTTCAAAATAGTTTAAGTAGGTTTCAAATAAATTGAGACTCAATTTCTTGTTTTCTAAATACATGGATTTAACTCCCTGTTTTTTCTGTTCAAAACTCCTCAGAATTCAAGAAAAAATAAACATACAATAAACAAATGCACTCAGTAATTCATGATATTCTATTAAGACTTTGAACTTTAAAGTAGTGTTTACTTTTTATTTTGTTTACTAGAACAAGAAATAGTTTTCACAATATGGACCAAAAGTAAGCGTTCAAAGACAAGAAGTCTATTGGCCATTTAATTTAAAGTTTGTTGTGTAAGAGGCAAGTGTCAAAATAGTCCATAATTTTTCAATACCAAATTAAAGTTAATCAGAAAGTTTATTTCCTTACAATCATACATGCAACCAGGTAACTGTCTGGCAATGAATTGGCATAAACACATTGTACTATTATTGTTAAACATTTTGTATTGAGGTTGGCATGCCAGGCAGAACCTAGTTAGGTACCATTAGGTATCTCAGCTTTCCAACTTCGCCCCAGTCATGGGTGTACTATTCACAGAGTTGGTGAGAGTCCTCGGGAAAGAGTGGATTGCTGAGTGCACACTTGATTTGTGGTTCAGGGGCCTCAGTATTCTCATGTGTAATGTCAGCCCAGGTGCAGCAATAAAAGTGTATAAAATTTTATTTCTCCTTATCTCTACCTTCTATTGGAGATTTATCTTCTTCTTGTAGTAGCATCAGGAATGAAAATGGCCATGAGTCTCTTTTCCCTAATGAAGGGCTTGTCATTTTCCAGAATTTAGTCTATTTGGGTTTTGTTGAGTCATCAGATCTCCAATATCTCTTAAACACAAAACAAAACAAAATCCACAAACAACCAAATAAGGAACAAAATAAATACCACAATCACAAAACAAACTAAGAAACTAACAAAACTCTCATACTTGCACATTTTTGTGTTTAGAGTGGAAGTGACTGTCTCTGTAACTTCCACATCTTAAATTGTATTTCACACAATAAAGATAAAATGCTATACCTAATCCCATAACGAAGATCAGAACAAAGATAACTTTTATATTAAGCTCCAAGTGTGAACCAATATATCAATGCCAAGATAAAGGAAAACTAATAAGAATTAAAATATTGAGTTATAAGTCAACATTGTATTTACGGTTTAATAAATTGCTTGCTTCAAAAAGGTCCTGCATGTGCCCAATCATAAATCCTCACAAAATGCAGAAATAAGAGTGAAAATAAGTTAACGAACTAGTAATGGTAGATATAGGTAGTGGAATATGAGTGGTTCTGATTTTCATTTTTAAAAGGAACTTCATGTTAATTTATATTTAAAATGAACATAACAGCATTATTTTATGAGAATAAAAATAGTTAAAAGAAATATAAAACAATGCCAATTAAGTTAGGTTATTTTAGTTTCAAGCAAAATATTAAACTCATTTCTTACCATTACATCAATTCGAAATTGGCATTTCTATAAACTATTTAAAACCAATTCATTCTGTTTTATTTCAAAATAGCAGGTATTTTTATTCTTCAATTTTTGGTGCCATTTTCTACCTTATTTATATGGAAAGCGTATGTGACTTGATTAATTATAACATAACATGCTGTAAAAAATATACCTTTTGTTTCACTAGCAAGATTATTTTTATTTTATTATTCCAGTTAATATGTATTATTTCTGAAAATTTCCTAACCTAAATATGTTTGAAACATTTATGCTCACATCTGGGTTATGCAAATAAATAAGAACATAACAATAATGGTAGCTAACCTATTGTGTTTACTTGGTTCAGGTAGTTTTGTGTGGATTTTATATATTCCTTTATTTTATCTTCACAAAAAACTTGAAGAAATAATTATTATAATATCCGTTTTACAGATTAAGGCAGTTGAAATGCATGCTTATTATGCAATGCAGGCAGAAGGTGCGAGAGGCATGATTTAAACTGAGGATATCTAGCTCCATAATTGGTGCGCTCATCCACTTTGCTTTACTGTCAAATAGAAGTGGGGTTTCTGTAAACAAGTTTTTAAATATTTTTGTTGAACTACCTGAATAATTGTTTCAAATATGTGCTTTTAGTTTAATCATTCTCTCAAGAAATTTATTTTATACTAGTTGCTAGCCATTACTGGTATCAAATTTAATAAAGTAGCCCCTTCATGGAGCCCAGACCCTAGGCCCAGACCCTGGATCTAGGGAAAGAACCTGGTGCATATGTCAAAAGTCAGTACATCTGACACCAAAAGCACAAGCAAAAGAAGAAAAAGACAGATTGGACATCATCGAAATTAGAAACTTAGCTTCAAGCATTATCATCAAGAAAGTGAAAGCACAATATACAGAATGGGGAAAAAATTACAAATAATATACCTCTTAAGGGCTTTTATCTAGAATATATAAAAGAAAAATCCTACAAGTCAATAGCATAACGACAAACATACCAACTAAAAATGAGCAAAGGATCTGAACAGAAATTGCTGTGAAGAAGGTATACATATGTTTAATTAGCACATGAAAAGATGCTAACAACCATCATTTAGCCATTAGGGAAATGTATAACTAAACACCAGTGAACAAGACCCATTCCGGGGCTGTAAGAATGAACTCAGCTGCAGAAAGTTACAAAGATCCACATATTCTGAGATTCTACTTACAGGAAATGTTCAGAATAGGATACGGTAGCTGCAGCCTATTCAGCTCTCCTTAAACTATCATGATGAGAAGAGTGAAAAAAGAACTGCCCTTTTTTTAATTTTTAATTTTTTATTTTTAAGTTTATACAGGGATGTTTCAGTTGTTTGGAATCGTCATACTCAAATATTGGATACCTTAAATCTTTGGCATTGTGGATCATGGAATTACAAAGAAAAAAGAGAACAACTGAGTCAGGGTGACATACCAAAAATCCTTCATGGCTCTAAGACTTCTGCCCCAGGAGAAAAGACACAAGTCATTTTGATGCAAAAAACTTTACTAGATAGACTGGCTCTTCCAAAGACATACTGCCTGTCCAAATTGCAAAATTAATGAAATGTAGCCCAAGGACATCCCGCCCCAAGCAACTCATGTAGCTCACTTGCCTGTGTTCCCCCTCCCCATTCCTCCATATACTATCTTTGTTCCTAGCAGCCATATATATTGCTTGCCCAAAACTCACTTTTAGACCAGTGACTTTGTCACTAATCTACTTTAGTTTAATAAACTTATTCTATAGTTTGGAAAAAAATGCAATGAGATATATCACACTTACTAGGATGGCTATATATATGTATAAAAAAAAAGGCAGATACCTACAAATGTTGTAGAGAATGTGGAGAGGAGATATTAGAATGTTCTTACTCCGCAAGTGGAAAGGAGAAATGGTGCAGTCCCTTTAGAAGAAAGTTTGACAGTACTTGAAATTGTTAAACATAGCATTACCATATGATCCAACAATTCCTCTCCTAGGTATATACACAAGACCAGTGAAAAATGTATGTCCCCATACAACGTTGGGCATGAATGTCCACAGTGGGATTACTCTTACTAGTCAAAAAGTGGAAGCAATTCAAATGTACCCCAGCTGATGGATGGGTAAGTACAATGTGAATATCCATAATGAAATAGAAAATTATTTGGCCATGAAAACAAATGAACAAAGTACACCATGGATAAACTTTGAAAGGAAAGAAGTCAGCCATAAAGAACCATATATTCTAT
Source organism: Myrmecophaga tridactyla (assembly GCA_004026745.1). Classification (NCBI taxonomy): domain Eukaryota; kingdom Metazoa; phylum Chordata; class Mammalia; order Pilosa; family Myrmecophagidae; genus Myrmecophaga; species Myrmecophaga tridactyla. The sequence goes on from PVIY010012184.1 coordinate 3,768, forward strand.
GATTCTACTTATAAGAAATGTCCAGAATAGGCAACTCTTTACAGGCATGAAGCAGATTTCTTAGGATGAGGAAGGGAAATTTGGAAGAATTGGGGAAAGACTGCAAATGGATATGGAGTTTATTTTTGAGGTGATGGAAATGTTCTAGAATTATGGAGATGTTTGTAAAAGACTGAATATACTAGAAGTATGAATTGCACTTTTTAAAAAGGTGAATTTTATCATATGTAAATTATATCTTAATAAAGCTGTTGGGATAGAGAAGACAGGGAGCCTGAGTACTTAGATATGGTAGGAAAGGCTTGCAGGACAGACTGTGGAAAAATTTTTCAGATACTTTTTGTCCAAACCAGGAGGGTGATTAGGGGAGGGGGTGGTTGTCACAGAGAGAAGAAACAAGGGGAATGACTCCATTTGAAAAACATGTTTCTCTGTGGCAATTTCCCATGACAGTAGGCTCACTGCTTTCTCATTCCCCAATAGTGCCATTATTCCTTTAACATCTGCTCCCATCCCCTCAGCAGACAGGGGTTTCCACAAGTTCAGCAACATATGACCACATGGGCTCAGCCTACAGCCCAACACAGAACCCTCAACACACATTTTTTTAACAAATCAATAAAGGTAAAGGAATGCAAAAAAGAAAAGTACAACTATAACTGTTTAATAATTTTTGTTTTAATCAAAGGATTCAATTATTGATTAAAGACAATTTCCTTCAATTTATAATTCTCCTCCTAATCAAAGCAAAACAGATATCTATCATAGTCTAACTAAGAAACTCAAATGGGAATGATTGTAAGCACATTAATTTTGTTGCAATAATTGGCATTATTATATCCTAGCAGGAATGTGAATTTGGGCAAATTATTTAATTTTTCTGAACCTTAGTTTTCTCATTTATCAAATAAAAATATAAAAGTGCTCAGTTTTATGTTTATTGGGAAAAAACCTATCAGGTAATTTATTTGAATCTCTTATAGCATCATAACACCTAGGCAAGGAAAACAACTCCAATTTCTTTCTTTTCTTCTTTGCCTAACCACATAATATAGGCTTATAGACAGAAATCTAATTAATACAGAAAGGATAAGATTACATCTTAGAGCAAAACTTATCAAGATGGACTGTTTCAAAAAGATACATGGTGGAAAGAAAAAAAGAAGAATTAATGAATAATATTTTCGCCTGGATTGAGAGACTCAAACCTTTTTCATTTTTAGCATCATTTAGTGAGTACTTACTGTCTACATCTCTAAAAATAATCACTGGTAGTGTCCCCAAATCATTCCATCCACAGCAGAAAAATATCGTAGTAATTATACTTGCTACTACCAGGTAGGTTCCTATAGACCCAACTATTACAAAGAGTAGATGTTCAATAAATGTGTGCATGTTTTTTTTTACATGTGAACAAAATGCAAATGTACATTAGTTGTATGATTAGCTTCAGCACTGTAAATGTTTAAGTACATTAATTGTATGATTAGCTTCAGCATTGTAAATGTTAAAGCACATTAATTTATTTTATTTTATCTAATAAAAATGTGATTCATGATTATGTTGAATATTGTTGCCATTTTACCATGTATATTACCTACCACACATTTGGACCTTGTCACACAATAATGAGGTATAAATTTGGAGGTTGGTAGTGACAAACATTTATTTAATGAAAGCATAATTTATGTCAACTACTCAACTACACGGTTTACATACAACCCATTTATGATAGTGTGTTAGTTAGATTCAGTTGTCAACTTGGCCAGGTGAGCATACCTAGTCTTGTTGCTGCGGACATAAGCCAATGGTACGTGAACCTCATTTGTTGCTAATTACATCTGCAGTCGGCTAGGAGGCGTGTTTGCTACAATGAGTGATATCTGACTTAATTGGCTGGTGCTTAAATGAGAGAACGCAATGTAGCACAGCCTAAGCAGCTCCGCATTCCTCATCTCAGCACTTGCAGCTCAGCAGAAAGAAGTTACCCCGGGGAAAGTTGTTGGAACCCAGGGGCTTGGAGAGAAGACCAGCAGAGACCATCCTGTGCCTTCCACGTAAGAAAGAGCCTCAGTGTAAAGTTAGCTGCCTTTCCTCTGAAGAACTAACAAAATAAATCCCCTTTTATTAAAAGCCAATCCGTTTCTGGTGTGTTGCATTCTGGCAGCTAGCAAACTAGAACAGATAGGTTTTATTACCCCCATTTACTAATGAGGAAATTAAGGCTCTGAGATGTTGGATAAATCACTAACTTTATAAAGTTTATAAAGACAAACCATATAAAGTAATAGATTTGCATTTCCACAAAGCTTCTGTAAATTCAAAGTTGCTTAATTTCTGTTTGCTATAGGAAAGACACACACAGACATATACATTGTGCTCCTTTAGCTAATATTTTCCATCCTTACATACTTAAGATGCTATTCCTTCTCAAGATTAAGTTAAATTTATTTTAATTTCATTAACCTAATTTTGTTTATGAAATATGTACTCCAATCCAATTGTGGCAGTTTTAAAGGTTTTGTTTTTAATATGTGAGGAGCATAAATAAATGTAATGCAGATGTTTTGGTTAACAGCATCATAATTTCAACCAAAAAATGTATATAACACAGAAGGAACAGTATATACACTATGATAATTAATCACAAAGTAGAAAGAACTAGCCCTGAAAAGAATGAAAATAAAGAAAATAATTGTCATATGATCTTTTTAATTTCTTTTATTCTTGTAGGTAGATCAAAATACATAGTGTAATAACAAAATTTGCCCTCTCAAAATCTGTTAATCTCTAAATCATTAGTTAACATAGTGCATTTTATACATTGTATTAGTTTTCTATTGCTGCATAGCAAATTACCATACACTTAGTGGTTTAAAACTATATAATTTATTAGCTCATAAGTCTATAGGTCAGATGTCTGGGAAGGTTCCACTCAGGTGGTCTCAGAAAGCCAAAATCAAGGTCTTAGTTGGGTTGGGTTCTTATTTGGAGGCTCTGGGAAAGAATCTGTTTCAAGATCACTCTGGCAGTTGGTAGAATTCAGTTTGATATGGCTACAGAATTGAGGTCCTATTTTCCTTGCTGGTTGTTAGACTACTTCTCTCACATCCGAAAAGATACTCAACAGTCCTTGCAGATGGTTCTCTGTGTCTTCAAAGCCAACACTGGCCATCAAATTCTTTTGGGTAAATCTCTCTGCCCTCTCCTTCTGCCTCTAGCCAGGGAAAACCCTCTGCTATACAGTGATTATATTGCTAAATTCAGTTTTATATCACAGGAGTGATAGCTCATGATATTCACAGGTGTTTTTAACCCTCAAAATGAAGGGAATTATACATGGGTAAAAGTCACTTGGTGATTTAGTTTCTCACCTGCTACAATAAATACCATAAGGTTGCTATGTTGGTTTGAGGGCATTGAGTGCCCAGTGGAGCCATGTTTTGGTCCTGATCCCGTCTTGTATGAGCAGCTGTTTCTTTTGGTCCTGATTCAATAACTGTAAAGTGGAAACTTTTGATTGGATTGAATACTGTAAGGTGGAAACTTTTTTATTAGATTGTCTCCATGGAAATGTGGTGTGCCCAACCTAGGTATGACCTTTTGATTAGATTGAGATGTGACTTCACCCATTCCAGGTGGGTCTTGATTGATTTGGTAGAGTTTTTGAAAGGAAACATTTTGGAGAAACTTCCGAAATAACAGAGCTAACAGAAACACAGATGCTCACACTTGGAATAAAGAGACCCAAATGTTTAGGGATGCTTGAAGCCCAGCACACATCATCATGAGAAGTTAAGCAGGCCAGAATCTGGAGAGAGCCAAGAGAAGCCAAGAGATGAAAGCTAACCCTAGAGAAACAGAGTGAGGAACACCCATGGGAGTAAGGGCTGGTGGCAATGGAACCCAGGAGAAAGGGACCAGCAGATGCCAGCCACATGACTTCCTAGCTAACAGAGGTGTTCTGGATTCATCAGCCTTCCTTGAATTAAGGTTTCTATTCCTGGATGCCTTAGTTTGGACGTTTTTATAGACTAAGAAAACTTGTAACTCATTAAATTCCCTTTAAAAAAACATTCCAATTCTGGTATATCACATTTCAGCAGCTGGGAAACTAAAATAACTGGTTTAACCATAGGAGTTTACTGGATCACAGTTTAAGAGGCTAGAAGTCTTGCTTCTACCTTGGGTTGGTAACTGACTGGCAATATTTGGGATTCCTTGGCTTTTCTGTCACATGGCAATGCACATGTTAGCAACTTTTTTTCTCTTTCTCTTCTGGGTTCTGTTGACTTTCAGCTCCCCTTGGCTTCACTCTCTGTGGCCTTCTCTACAAGGCTTCTATTAATAGAATAAGACCCATCCCTATTCCTTTTTGGTCATGCTTTAAATGAAGTAACCTTATCAAAAGGTCCTATTTGCAATGGGTTCATAATCACAGGAATGGATTAAGATTAAGAACATACCTTTCTGGGGTACCTAATTCCAAGCAACAATAATAGCTATCACTCACTCTAAAAGTCTGCCTACCAAGCATACTTAGAGAGAAAGAGAGAGAAAGAGATGAGATAAAGAGACAGAAATTGGGATAGGGCAGTAAGTAGAGAGATAGGAGGTACAAATAACTTAGAATATATTCCTGGATAATAGGAATCCTAGAATTCTTAAATCCCTAGGATATTTTGACCCTAATTTTAGTATATTCACTTCAAGTTTTTCTCACTAATTAAATCATTTCTCTTTTTTTATTTGAGATGTGCTCTAGTCCTCTAAAAAGATTACCCCTAATTATGTCACATATCCATATCTGATATTTCACAAATATAAATTTTAAATTAAAATTAGAAGCTCTAGTCATCAGAAATTTTCCAATTGTTTAACTATGTTTTCATCTTTTTTCAATCAAAAGAAATGAAATTTTCTGTTTCTTTCTTATAAACTTGAAGATTTTATTACTTTTGTCTCTTATGGAATATATTTTTTTCAATTAGTTTTGTAAGATCTATCTGACCTCACAGCCTTTCTATTTTTTTTTTATATGCTGTATGGTGGGATCACATTTCATTATTTTTCCATGTGAGTATCCCATTATTGCAGCACCATTTGCTCAATTTTTGTTTGTTTGTTTGTATTGCTTGTTTGTTTGTTTTTGGGGAAGTGCATGGACTGGGAATTGAATCTGGGTCTCCTGTATGGCAGGCGAGAATTCTACCATGGAACTATCCTTATATCCCCTACAGCCTTTTTATTTTTAAATCTACTTTCTACATTAATTAGCTATTGCCACAATAATGCTTCATAGTATACTACTTCCAAACTCAATGTCTTAAAATAATACCAATTTCACATCTGTTGTTCAGCAGCAACTCAGCTGGACTAAGCTTACAAAATTTGGTAATCCAGGCCTACACTATGTACATTGGGTTCAGAACAACTCCACATGTCTACTACTGCCTTTCAAGTGTCATTCTGTAGCCCAGGCTGGAAGGGCTATGGAGACTGGGACATATTATTCCCGTGACAAGACTGTGGAGCATGAGAAAGTGAGCCTCTGTTTATACTATGTCTAAGACCAGTCCTCTGGATAAATTAATTCACATGGCACAACACAAATAGTTCAGTAACTGGGAAGTACACTGGCCATCACTGGAACATAGCAAGGCATGAATAGACAAAGCCATTGCACTTGAGTAAAAGCTTCGGAACAATAATTGAATCTATCAAACCAGCATTAACTCCTTCAGCTAATTCTACTACTTCAAGGTTAGCCCTGAGCTAATTCGAACTAGTATTCATGATTTTTCCCAGTCCTTGCTCCCCAACATAAGCTTTTTCATTCCTGTTGGTTTCTTCTCTACTTTTTCAAATTTCTGTCTATGCTTTGTGTTTTGCTACCAAACAAATTTATACACTGAATTCACCTCTATATTAGCATATAATGTCATAAAGAGTTTAAAATGCTGTCTTAGGACACTTGCATTTTAACAAATCAAAATTGCATATCCAATTAGCAGATCAAATTTGATTCAGAAAAATAACACTTTTCCAATCAGATATCTTACTTGATTTAAAGCTGGTCTATAAACTGTTCATAACATGGTTTTTATTTGTACAGTTTTTAGTTGCATATAGAGTTTTAATACTATTTAATATAATCTTACTACATATTATCGTGTATTTCATGGTATAGATAATTCTACTGAATTTTTGGAAAGTAAATCCCTTACTTTCAGACATCAATTCTACTGGGTAATTTATGATATATATTACTGCTATAATCTTAGTAAAAATGTTGCTTTAAAGCTATCTTACCAGTTTTTCCTGAATTTTGCTTTAAAAAAACCTGTAAATTGGTCATTTCATAATAATTTTTTTGCCAAGGTTTTCTCAAATTGGATACAATAACTGATATTTCTTTATCTCCATTAATAGATTAATGATGAATTCTATGTTTTATGCAGATTTTTCCTCCTAAGATTTTTTTCCACTGTCAGCAATTGGCTATATATTTTTAGGTTAATTCTCTGTGTAAATCTGCTATTGAAACCAGATCTTTCCTTGAAGCTTTTTCTAAATTGATTAACCATGAAATAATAATTTTTCATCACATTAAGATTTAAAAAATTCAGCTGGCATTCATGCAGTGGTGTTATATATGTTCAGTGAGAGGCTAAACAGTGGGGTTACAAGGTCTCTCTCTTTGAAAATGGTTTGTCTAGAAGACCTTCCAAGTATCTCATTACTCTAAAATGCTTTGTCTATAAGGTACTCCTACCACAAAAGGATTAATTGTTACTTATGTTCTTTTTTAACTGAACCTGCTGTGTGACCTTATCAAAATTATTTAAACAATTTACATCTTAGTTTCATTATCTGTAACTTAAAGTTATGAGAGTTACCCTGAAATATGTATGCCAAAAAAATGGGGCATGTAAGTATTCATGAAAATACTTTGATCTTGTCATTTAGCTGGGATATTTTAAATTTTATGTTGCATCATTATTGAAAGTTTAAATTGCTTTTTTAACACTGAAGTTAAAAACATGATGGAAATAATGCATATTTAGTTCAGGATGACAATCTGTTGGCTATAAATTAAAAACTTATAGCTAATATTATACCATTTAAGTTTGTTAAAATGATTATGGACAACTAATGTAATATTTGAAAGATAAAAAATAAATGTTAAGTAAAACTTTATGTCTTGCCAAAAGTTTAACTTATAACCAACAGATTAAAGTCAAAATTGTGTCATCTCTGATATAAGGAAAAAGGAATAAAGCTTAGGAAATGTTACAAGGAAACAAATCAGCAAATCTGTAACTAAAGCAGAAATAAATATATAACTCATGTCTCCCAGTTTTGTGTTTTTTCTTGTATTAAACTTTGTTTTTATTCTTTATGTGAACAAATTTGTACCCCACTAAATAGGGTACCCCTTAATACATATACACAATGACCTTCACAAAAGAAAAATAAATTTGAGCTGATTTCAATAAATTAATGGGGTCATGAGAGATAGCCATGGTGCAAAAATTTTATTATAGAAGCAAATGAGCCATATTTAGTAGAATGTGGTATTAAATTATAGTAATAGTTTATGATGGAGAGGTAATATGAAAATAGAATTAATGTTTTAAGCTATTAAAAATTTTTATTATTATTTTTTATTGAATTTCCAGCTCTAATTTAGTTTTCCAGCTATAGAAATGATTCTTGTACTTGTAAAGCATTCATTCCAATTCCACACATCATAGAGAAAAGAATCATAATAGAAAAAACAAAAACAGTTTCTCTTTTACTTACTTCTGTCATTCTACAGGCTGTATAAGTAAGGTAATATGAAATGACTATTTTTAATGATGTACGTGAAAATGAGACAGATCTCTTAGTCATAAGAAGTAGAGCATAGATGTAATAGCTTTGCCATTATCTCTTGCACACAATAGATATGTGTTTTAGCTTAGTATTTTATCACATGACAGAGGAGAGGCTGGCAAATAAGCTCCCCTCTCTATTGCCCATGTTTGTTTGTTTTATTCTTTTTATACTTTCCCATAGAATTTAGCCCTCAATAAAGTAGAAATAGTGCATCCTTTCACTTATTTATGTGTTTGAAAGTGCTACTGTTAAGAAAGGGATGGGAAACATAAAACTAATATTATACCATTTAAGTTTCATTTAAGTTTATTAAAATGATTATAGGGCAGGCCATGGTGGCTCAGTGGTAGAGTTCCCACCTGCCATGTCCAAAGACCCAGGTTTGATTTCTGGTGCCTGCCCATGTTAAAAAACATGATTATAGATAACTAATGCAATATTTTGAAAGATAATAAATAAAATGTTAAGAAAAATCTTATGACTTGCCAAAAGTCACATAGCATAATTGGACCTATGACTTAGGACCTCAATTTCTAATTGTCAAACAATTATTATTACCACTGATCACTATCCCACAAAAAATATTAAAAAAACATATCAAATTAAAATTATTTATCCTATTTAATATTGGAAATAAAATTTCTTTCTAGGTGAAAGACATTTTTAAGGGCTTTGTTCATTCTTTTGACAACCTACTATTTGACAGACTGGTGTTATCGTTCAGGATATAGAAATGAATAAGATAGACAAGTTCCTTCTTTTATTAAACTTATGTTCTAGTGGGAAAAAGACAAAGAGTGTAGAGTAAACAAGTAATTAAACAATATATTTTCAATATGTTTCTTTATCTTCAATAAATACCCCAATAAAGTACTGATATTTGAAATTAGAATTCTGTGGGAAAATTAGGAGGGATTAAATAAGATTATTTGGAAGAGAAAAAATGAATATATATTGCATACGTTTGGTTGTAGTACATAGAGAACTTGCTGCTCTATTACATTTATTGTGGATAAATGTAAACTAAAAATCAAACTAATTATTTATTCTACTTTGAACAGCTAGGCTGGAGGTGTGGATATATAGAAGATAAAAGAAGGAAGACTTTGAAGGGAACAAACAGTTGTGCAATTTCAGTAGTTTTTCTTTGGATTCATTAAATTTTAGATGGTTATGAAAGTGCATATATTAAGTAAAAGCATTTGGGTATACTATTTCAAACTTGAGAGAAGAGGCCAAAGATGGAGACATAAAATTGAAGGATACAGGCACATAGATTGTTTTTTAAAACCAAGGGGGATGTATTGATATCAATTCGAGAGAAGGTGTAAATTTGGAAAAGATAAGTGTTCTTGAATACACCTGTTTTATTCTAATATCTGGTGGAAAAAAATCAGAAAAAGAGATTGAAAAGGAGTGGCCAGCAAGGAAAGAGGTAAAAGTAGGATTCTATGTTGCCCTGAGTGAGAAAATAATTCTCAGAAAAACCTATTGGTCAACTGTATCAAATGCTTCTATTAAGCTACATAAGACTAAATATATTCATTTATACTGAGAATGTGGTGGTCTTTGGTAACTTGTACAAGAGTAGATTTGAAGGGGGAATTCTGAGTTCAAGAAGCTCAATTCCAGGTGCCAAAATATTGTTGTGAATAAAGTTAATATTATAGTATATTGACTTCATCATGAGTTGAGTAAAGGACTTTTTTTTTTTCTTTCTTAAAATGGGAAATGCTAGAATGTGACTTTATGCTCGTAGAACTGATCAGAAAGAGAGAAAAAGGTGATTCAGAAAAGAAGATAGTTGCTGAAATGTGAAGTTCTCCGGAAGGAGAAGACAGGATCTGGGCTACAAGTGAATGAAACCTCCCTAGAAACAGGGGCTCTGTGCATACTGCAGGACAAGACAAATCAGAGAAAGTGATCAAATATAGATAGATTTGTAAGTTTATGCTGGTAAGATGAGGAAGATCTTGTATAATTAATTCTAGTTTTGCAACTTGTTCGTTTAGACATCATTCGATAAATAGGTTTTGCACTCGACTCTGGGAAGAAGGAAGTTGAAGTGTGGGGGTGGGGTGCAGAATAGAAATGTAGCTTACATTCTTCATGGGAGGACATATACAATAAAAGTTTAAAATAACATTTTGTACAATATCAGCTTGTAATGACTATTATGAAGATAAATAAGAAGGCAGTGATGGAAATTCTATTTTATATCAGATGCTCAAGGAAGGATTCTCAGTGGAGACGGTATTTGAACAGTAATATATGAAATGTGCAAACAAGCTATGTGGATTTCTGTGGGCAGCTTTTTAAGAGAGAAAGCCACAAGTGCAAAGGCAGCAAGGGGCCTCTTGCATGTTTCAGGAAGAGACAAGAGTTTATTGTGTCTGCAACAAAAGTAGAACAGATGAGATTGTTAGGAAATTAACCCAGAGAGGTGGCAAGGAGGACATTCATACAGTCTTAAGAAACTATAGAAACTATGCTAAGAAACATAGATTTAGACTAAAGGGGATAGAAAGACAGGGAAAATTTTGACCTAAGGAGTGAAAGAATTTTATATACATTTTCAATGAATTTCTGTAACTCATTTTTGAGACTATTCTATATAAGAGGGGAAGGCAAGAAAAGCAATTGGTTGAAAATCTAGAGCAGATAAATAATCAGGTAATGTAACTGAAAATAGAGAAAGTTGTGAAATCTGCAGTCCTTGTAAAAGAATTTGTCAAGGACAGTAAGAGTGGCACCTAATTTAGTCATACATGGAAGAGAATGAAGCATAAATTTAGGCACATATAAATCTGTAGGGTTTGAAGAATGACCACACACTGCAGTTTCAACTTGTTATTCTAGTATAATTATAATAACGTCCCTTTTCAATTTTAAAAGTGTCTAAATTTAGGAAATAAATTATACACTCATCCAAGGATAAGAGGAAGTAAAAGCCCTCTCCTAATAGTGACAAGTGAATTTGATGAAGTAGGAGGCAAAGTTCCATGTTAATGTGTATTGTGTGTGTGCCTGTGTGTACAATTTATAAATCTTTAGTTCAACATATCTCACAATAGAATATATATCTGTTTGATAGTTTACCTTATTAGTGAAAACTTAATTTTAAATTATGTCTAATGTTTTAGTTGCTAAATGCTGTCAGAATGCAACATACCAGAAACAGAACGGCTTTTATAGAGGGGATTTATTATGTTGCACAATTACAGTTTGTTCTAGTTTGCTAGCTGCCGGAACACAATATACCAGAAACGGAATGGCTTTTAAAAAGGGAAATTTAATAAGTTGCTAGTTTACAGTTCTAAGACTGAGAAAATGTCCCAGTTAGAGCAAGTCTATAGAAATGTCCAGTCAAAGGCATCCATGGAAAGATACCTTGGTTCAAGAAGGCCTATGAAGTTCAGGGTTTCTTTCTCAAGTGAGAAGGCACATGGCGAATACAGTCAAGGCTTCTCTCTCTCTCATCTGGAAGGGCACATGGCAAACACAGCATCATCTGCTAGCTTTCTCTCCTGGCTTCCTGTTTCATGAAGCTCCCTGGGAGGTGTTTTCCTTCTTCATCTCCGAAGGTTGCTGGTTAGCGGACTCTCTGTTTCTCGTGGCTATGTCGTGGCTATGTCTGCTCTTTCCAAATCTCTCTCCTTCTCCAAAATATTTCCTCTTTTATAAGACTCCAGAAACCTATCAAGACCCACCCAAATGGGTGGAGACATGTCATCACCTAATCCAGTTTAACAACTACTCATGATTAAATCCATCTCCAGGGAGATGATCTGATTATGGTTTCAAACATACAGTATTGAATAGGGATTATTCTGCCTTTACGAAATGGGATTTAGATTAAAACATGGCTTTTCTAGGGGACATACATCCTTTCAAACCAGCACACAGTTCTAAAACGCTCAAAATGTCCAAATTAAGGGATTCAGAGAAAGATACATTGACTCAAGAAAGGCCAATGTCTGTCACATTGGCTGGCATCTGCTGGTCCTTGTTCCCAGTTTCATTGCTTCCAGTTTCTAATTTCAGTGGTTTCCTCTCTAAGTATCTGTGGGCCTTCACTTATCTCCTTCAGAGCAAAACTCTGGGTTCTGGTTTGCTTAGCATCTCATGGGAAGGCACATGGTAATGTCTGCTGGGCTCTGCATCTCCAAACATCTGTGTCTAAGCATCTGCTCTCTCTGTCAGCATTCCAAGCCTTTCCAATTGCCTGTGTCTGTCTATGTCAGCTCTGAGCTTTCTCCAAAATGCTTTCCTTTTTGAAGGACTCCAGTAAACTACTCACCTTGAGTGGGCAGAGTCATATCTCCATCTAATCAAAAGGTCATACCTACAACTGAGTGTGCATATCTCTGTGGAAATAATCCAGTCAAAGTTTCTACCCTAAACAATAGGTCTGCCCCCACGAGATTGGAGTAGGAAAGAAAACATGGCTTTTATGGCGTACATAACAGTTTCAAGCCAGCACATCTAATAATAGCTTGTATTATAATATATCCAGAATGTCATCACCACTAAGCCTTTTAAAATAAAAATGATATAAGTTGCTGTACATCCAAAGTGGATAGTCCAGGGAGATTAGGCCTCTGGAAACAATGTGATAGGAAGAATTTTTCAACATACTGAATACTAGCACACTGGAACAGAAAAGGAAAACATAGCCTGTATTGTTTCTAAATGTTTGAAGAGTTGAGCTGTAAATGAGTTGGCAAATTTTCTCATGAATTTAAATATAGCAATTTAAAACCACCATGATTATCTCAAGAGGTAACATTGCTTTTCAGTTTTAGAAGTAATTAGTGCATTTCTTTGATGACCGTTTGTTAGTGATAATGCAGAGACTCTTAAATTGAAAATCCATAAGTTCAATGTGGATCGTCTTTAACTTCCTTCCACGCTAGTTACTTTGGTACAATTCTGAAAATATAGTAAGTTAATGGTATGAACAGAGTCCACTTGAATGAAATATTCTGAAATAGTATGTAGAACCCTGGTACCTGAGTGTAAAATCTTAACAATTCTTTAATTAGTAACTGAGGAACTTATTGATTGCTCGACCTGGTTATCTCCTATGGTAATCACACTTCATATTTATTTCAACATTAAAATAAGTCAACGGAGATGTTGTATTCCTTAACATTTATATTGGTAATGCACATGTCAATATTGTATGTCTGTGATAATGCATATAACCATTTAAGGAAAGAAGAGTAAATTTGAGGTGATATTTTAAAAAATTCTATTTGGTGAACAAGTTTAGTTTAGTTTTATTAGTGCTTTCTTCAACTGCTTATTGTTGATCTCTGCTGTTATATGTATATAAATAATTTTGTGCTCATAGTGATATAGCTAGAGGGAAAATGTCTTCAAACTCAGCTATGCAGTAAAATAGTTTATAAGTATCAAAGACAAATTAAACTCAAATCAAGTATAATAAACCTTTTTCATAATTGACTAAATATAATATCAAGGAAACAATACTTAAAAATTATTGCACTTTTTATCATATTTGCAAAAGCCACAATGTAATAAAGTCTTAGAATCAGAAGATGGGTTCTTATTCAAATGGGGAAAAGCATTTGACCATTGAAAAGAAAATATTTTTAGAAGAATATTTTTGGAGGCAAAATAAATTTAGTGTGAAAATAACGAAGGTCCAGTTATGGTGGAAAAATATATAAAAATTGACCACAATTATTTTAGAACATGCATTTTTTACAATGCTTTATAATTTCCTGGATGTTTAAATTGCATTTTAAAACATAGTTTGCATTTGCAAATATTAGAAGCCATAATAAAAAAATACTATCTTCCTTTTTCTTTTTTCCTCCCCTCCTTGTCTCTTCATCCCTCCCTCCCTCCCTTCCTTACATTCTTTCTTTCTGTTTTTTTTTTTCTTTCTGTCTTTGCTTTTGTTCAGATCATTACCTAATCCTATTAGGAAGTAAACTGAATGGCCTGAGATAATTAATTTACTGTGTGAATATTCTGGATTTTCTCTAGCTCAGTATCATTTAGACTTCCAGAAAATATGGATCAATATTCATATGTACAATTTTGAAATAGTCAGGATGTTATTATCTATAATATATTTAAATTTAAGCTTTATGTGAGATAAGTTTATTTTATAATTGAAAATTTTGCAAATAGCACCAAAATACATTGTCTCATTATAACAATTACCCTCCCCCCAAAATCTAACAGATATGGATACAGCCAGAAAAATAAAGCATAGGCTTTTTGACTTAAAGTTTTTAAGTCTAATTTTAACTACATTTGTGCACGTTAAAATGAACCTACTTCAATTATTCACCTCTTCATATATTGCAAAATACAGAGATTATTTGTTTAAAACAATAAGTAATATCTGAGACATAAATTTCCAATATTTAAATTAAACTGTTTAATGGTTTGACTTTACACTAAGATGAGGTAATAAAAATACATATTTAAATGAAAAATATTTCTTTAGAATAGCTGTTCTTATTCTACTTTGAATGCTTATCCACTCTATAAACACTGTGAAAGAATTTATCTATATAAATCATTTATAGGATATTTTTCATAATTTGATTATCTCAATTTACAAAAAATTATTTTTAGTAAGAATATAGACAATTGAGAAATACTTTTGTCAAAAAATTGTTATTTTCCAATTCAATGACTGTCTATTAATTTATAAATACAAATAAGGGAAAGGAGAATGATTTCTAAAGGCTTATAGTGTTTCTTCTTGGGGTGTTAAAAATTCTAAAATTAGATATGCTGATGATTGAACAAATCTATGATACAGTAAAACCACTGATTTGTCCAGTATAAAAACTTGATTTTATGGGCATGAATTACATCATAAAGCCAGTATTGAAGCTCTTAAATGCGTATATATGCATATGTATATTAATTAAATTGAAGTTGAGTCAGCTTAAATTCAAACTCCCACTAATAAACATTAATAAAATACTTATAGAGAACAAGTCAAATTAAATGGAAAAGTAAGGGGCCCCCAAAGAGCCAAACCCAAGAAGAATGAAGTTGGAGGGCTCACCCTTCCCAATCTTAAAACTTATCACAAAGCCACAGCAAGCAAAACAGCCTGGTGCTGGCACAAAGACAGACAGATAGACGAATAGAATGAAATTGAGAGTTTAAAAATCAACTTTACTTTTATGGTCAACTGATTTTTTATAGGGGTACCAAGTCTACTGAATTTGGAAAAAAGTCCTTCCATAAGTGGTGCTGGGAAAACTGCACCATTTCAATATATGAAAGAATCAATGTATTCTTTTATCATTGCTTCTTACTTGACATTAAAATCTCTTCTTTAGCTAACAGCGTCTTCTATGTACTATCTAAGCGAAGACTAGTTTTCTGCTTTGCTTTAATGTTTCTCTAGAACTGGCCCCAAACTTCCCAAGACTTTTAGAAGACAAAACTTTGTTTTGTTGGATTCACCTAATCGTTTTTTAAATCTTAATGCAATGAAATAATCCTGACACATTTTATTCAGGAAAGAATGTTCCCACTAGAGTGTTTTTCTGACTGTAGAGGAGGTTCATTGTGTGGGCTGGGGGCAAATAAATTCCTAAAGTCTTTATAATGATAACAGTTAAGTTTTCAGTGATGGAATTAGAAATACTAACACTCCACTTAAGAATGTGCAGATTTGTGAAATGATTTCATCTAAAAAATGGCATATTGTCCTTAAAAAAAAATCTGAATCATCAAAGTGTTCTTAACAAGGAACAATGAATTTAGTGGGCACTTTAAAAATAAAAGAATAACATTGACATTCTCACTAAGATTTACTTTCTGAGTACATTTAACCTTTGAATCTGCAATGTTGGGGATGAGCTGTAAAGTTTAAAGCATTGTCATGTGAGTAGAACAAACCCTATACAGCAAAAAAAAAAATAAAAAAAGAGAGAGAAAAGTTTAAAGAATTAGTCCAGGAAAGTCTCTAAACAGCTTCAAAATAAAACCTGAGGGTGAGATGGGGATAGCTGTCTACAGATGCCATATTACTGAAAAGTATCTGATAAAATGAATATACTATAATGAGACCATTGGTTTCACTATAAATAAACACTTTGTTTATTGTTTTAGAAACATGGAATTTAGTTTACTGTTAATCCTCAAATTTTAGTCTCTTCCTTAAGCTTTCATACATAATAAGAGTGTGAAATGCATTTCATTTCATTGTTTTCTATGTGAAAGCTAGCAAGTGCTTAGTACAATAGATAAGATTTAAATGTTGTGGTTAGCTTACACTTACATAAGGGCTAAAGAAATGTGACATGGATTTAAAAAGAGATTAAGAGAGATTAAGAACCTACCCACTGGGTGGGCCATGGTGGCTTAGCAGGCAAGAATGCTTGCCTGCCATGCCAGAGGACCCAGGTTCGAGTCCTGTTGCCTGCTCATGTAAAAAAAAAAAGAACCTACCTGCTGATCAGTTTCTAGCAATTCATATGCACTGGCATAACTGCAATATTCAATGGATGTCACACATAAAAGTTCTGTTTTAGTTATAGTATTGTATTTAAATGAACCAATTATCTCAAAGATGGAAACTCAGGTCAGTTCATCTTGTCTAGAGGATTAAATACATAGAAACATTTCCATTAGCAGATTTGGGATAAACAATCTTTTAACTAAAGCAAATATAAGGAAAAATATGTAAAAACTATTTTAATATCAATATCATATTTAAAATCTACTTGACCTCTAGTAATAAGTGATCTCCAAGGAGCCAATCTATTTATCAAAACACTTATTATTTTATAAGGTCTTCATTAAAGTACAAAAAATATTCATGGAAAATAACAAATGAGAATTATTTTACATAAAGGAGGCATTCAGTTGACTCTATGGGACTTTGTTTTGTTAGTTTTGGTTGACATGCAACTATTTTCCTCAAATATAAGACAAATGCAATAGTGCTTAGATAATATGTTCTATTTTACTCTCCATGTTCAAATCCAGTCTTCATCATACAAGCTTTTGGCATGTATCAACTTATTAGCCTATGGACATGTATCAATTAATATCTTATAGCACCAGTATAATAGTAATCTATAAAAGTCATGATAATAATGGATAACTCATAGGCTTCTGACAGGATTAAGATAAGTTTTTAATCTAGAGTCTGATGCATAGAACTTTATGGATACTAATTATGATTGTTTTGGTTGCTATTATTAATTCCATTTATATATCTGTCAGAGAAGAAATGGACCAAAAGAGGCATGGAGGCAAATGGATGAAGGCAACAGGCTTTATTCAGTTATACAACATGGTGGGGTGTGAAGGGATCTCTTCTGCCCTCCAAGGAGAACAATGGAGGATTTTTCATATTTGAGGGACTTGGTTGGGTGATGAGTGACACAAGGGATTGGCAGACTGGGACAGGATAGGACCTTGAGCCATTGGCCTGGGTGTTGGTGGGGAGTTTCTGGGCCAGGTTGGGTAGGGTGATAGTGGAAGGGTCCATGGTGTGACTTCCATTATTTTGTCTCCTGTTTGGGGTCCAAGACAATCATTCCAGCCTTTGGTTATATATACAAGAAAGAAAAAATGGGTAGGGAGGGTCTATTGGGTTAGGTCAGGGAGGGAGAGTAAGGAAAGTGGGCAATATTGTTCGTTCTGGATGATTCCTGCTGCTTAGGGTCGATTTGGGGGTGGTGGTTGGTCTTCTCCCTCCCTGGCATTGAGGTAAAGGGGGGAATTTCTTTGGGGGAGAGGCTGATACTGATCCTCTCGTAATAGAAGGCCATGTTCTATGTGGCTTTTGGTAGCATTGTGGACTGTAGACCAAATAAAATGCTCTAGAGTTAGCATGATGTAGGGTCCTGAGGATATTAAAAGAAGAGTTATTAGTATGGGTGAGGGTCAGGATGAGAACCATGAGGACTTTTGTAACCATCAGTCCCAAGACTCAGAAGCCCATCGACAAATTTTTGAAGCCCGATTCTTTAGTTTTTTTTGTCTGTTTGTTTTTGCTGCATCGCTGATAAACCCAGACTGATTGATATAAAAGTAGCATTTTTTTCTTTAATTTCTTAAAGGGATTAGGCAAATGGATGCAGGCAACAGGCTTTATTCAGTTATACAACATGGTGGGTGTGAAGAGATCCCACTGAATTTAATTTCTTAAAGGGATGCTGAAGGGCGAAGGTCTGTCTTCTGTATCTGCATTTGGCTGTTGGTGGCCAGGCGAAGAGCTGTCTTTGCATTTTATCACAGGGCAGTAGCTCATACTTATACCTGATTTAAAACTGAAAAGGGGTGTTGTTATTAATGGGCAAAGGGATGATATGATGAAACTGGTTGTTGTTCTTGGAGAGTTCCTCATCTCTGGATTTCAGAGCTTCTCTGGCATCGGAATAATTCTGGAGGTTTTAAATTTCTGAAAAACAAACTTAATTAGTAAAATTTTATAGAGCACAGGATATTTTTCAGGGTTGGGGTTAACTACACTGTGGCAGTTTGCAAAATCTGGCTGAAAGTTGTATAAAAGTAATTTCCAGAATTACCTCTCAACTTGATTTGAAATCTCCCAAACATTGAAACTATTTTTATCCCTTTTGGTCAGCTGATCCATGATGCTAGGGCCAGGGACATCCTTGGAATTTATGTTTCACGGTGCCAGGCCCAGTTATATTCTGCAATGCCAGAGCTAGTTATGTTTCACACTGCTAGAACCAGGCTTACATTCCTGGAAATGATGTCCCATGCTGCGGGGAAGTTCAGAGTTTGGCTTAGAGAGAGATCACATTTGAGCAACAGCAGAGATTTTTCTGGAGATGACTTTTAGGCACTAATCATAAGTAGATTCAGTTTGCTATTATAGAAATAAATTTTATAAAGGTAAGCTTCAAAATTGAGGTGTTGGCTTATTAAATTGGGAGCCCTTCTTGTTTAAGAAAATTTTAGGAGTTCTCCAGGTGGGGAATGTTAATAGTTTTCTTTTTCCCAGTCTCAAAAGGAACTTTGCAAACACTTTTTCATTTTCTGACTAAAATATTCTGAAATGCATCACTGCATAACATTAATTTGTACAAAACATTAAGATACTATTTCTTATTCCAGGTTCTATATTAAATAAAGCCGAATTAGTTTGCTTAAATTAACTGACCAGACAGATTAAATTAGATAATGTGCTATAGAAAACTTAATTTTGGGAGAATTTTTTTTATCTCGCACAAAATTTAAAGCTTTAAAGTACAGACAATATTATTCCTTACTTTGTATATTGATTTATTTTAGTTTACCCAGATCAGTTTCATCACATCTTTAATTAGTTTGATCTTTTTCAGTTTTTTTTTTTTTTTTTAATAGTTGCTGTATGGACTCATGCTGACTTTTAGAGCTGGAAAACTAAAGCTGAATTTCAGGTATCAAACACTCTTAACCTTCTAGGGAATTATTAGGTTATATAAAGAGTAAAGCATTTTAGAGTTTAAAGATAACAGATAAAGTTTACAATCCAAGCTTTAGTATTTATAAGAATTTTTAAATGAGGCTACTTTTAGAAATAAAAACATTAGACAGTTGTTTTATATTTACAAACTATAACAGAGCTTTTGTTCCATTTCACTTTTGCATATTTATCAGAGTTATTTTAATTAACAGATAAAATATAATATACATATATATATATATATGCCCTGCCTTTCTTTTCAAGTTTTTCCTTGTTACAGATAGAGCTTTGACTTACAGCTGACAACATATACTTTTAAAGAAATATTAGAACAAAGCAGTGCAAATGATAATTTGGCTGTTTCTATGCTCTGTAGCTTTTTAAGAATAATGAAAACTATGATTAACAGCACCATACTATTGCTGAACGAATACAGATTAATAACAGATATAACATGGGTAGTGAGAGTATTGTCAGATTTCTGGGAATTTTACACAATCTCTAAATACCTGAATAATATTATTTTACCTATACAAATTTAACCAGCAACAGGATAGAAAATCTTTTTTTAACCACCGTAGCACTTTCTAAATCCTTCCTATGCCATAGGTTAAACTATTTTAGTACTTAAGAACAGGCTAACTATTCACCTTATTTAAAAGGGGGAAAAACTAAACTTTAGTTTTGTGTGATTATCTGGCTTGATACAAAAGCTTTCATTTTGAAATATATGACAGACAGACGTAAAATTTTGGTCAGCCCTGACTATGACAGATGGAATTCACTCTCATAAACCCTCTTGACAACTCTCCACATTCATTCAGAGCTTACAGTTAACAATGACCAGAACAAAGTTCACTTTCTCCAACTCTTTATTACTTTCTGGATCCATTGAGGGCTTACAGTTAATAATGAATATAACAAATAAAATCCATTTCTTTAAACTTTTTATCACCTTTTATATTTATTCCACCTATAATTTTTATTTATTCAGACTGCATATAATCAGAAATAAATTTCATATTAAATTTACAATGTTTTTGAACCTGTATACCTCCTTCTAATAATAGTATTCATGAGGGGGAGAAGAGACAGAAATACTACAGAATAATGAAAGAAGGAGGAAATTTATGCTTTAGTTAGGAATACAGCCATACATTTATAAACTTTATATTTAGAGCTATTTCCAATTGTTAGATTTGTTTTGTTAAAAGCTGTGACCAGGACCATTAGAAAAGTTCTTTGCTTTTTCCAGAGGCAGCCTTTTAACAGTTTTCTGCTGCTTTAGGGGAATTCTAGGGGCAGTTTTTTTCTAAGTTCAGGTTTGTTTACAGTAATTATGAAACTTAAGTTTCTGAATCTTACTTTTCAAAGAGGATTTTACCTCATTTTATTTTTTTATTTAGACATATCAATTTATTTATTTATATGGCAATTATTTTTAAGCAGTTTAAGTAGAGCAATTTAAGATTTTCCTTCTTAATTTGTTACTATCATTTGTAGATATGAGAATATATATTGAACAGGCAGACAGACACAAATATGAAGTTATTTACATTAAAAAATGGCCTGAACACAGAAATCCTTCTGAGAGGGACAAATAAAAGATTGAATATGTTATTTCATCTTACTTTTACTGTTTTCCATAACAATTTTAACTGTAATATTTTAAATTTTAACTATAATAGTAGTATTTTCATCTTAAATCATTTTGAAACTAGATTATGTTGCAGAAATGAAACCTTTCTTTACAGACACATAATTAAAATCTTTTTAATATTTAATATAGCCTAAAGCTTTCCTTTTTAAAGGATTCCATAACAGGTAACTAATTAAGAACACTTGACTAATACAGATGTAGAAACATACCAACTAATTCAAACAGATACTTAACACTTACATTTAAGAAATACACCAATTAATGACTAGGCCAAACACACCAACTAACAAACAGGCATTAAACAACTAGATCTCACCAGGAGAGGTCATAGAACAGAGTAAGGTATTGGAATTCTTTAATAAATTGGGTAGTGTTTGTAGAGTATGAACTTGGGCACTATTCAACCTGAGAAAGATCGGAAAGGGAAAAGGGAAATGGCAGCGGTTTTGGCTCAGCTAGGAGGGGCTGTGTAGGGAAATGGAGGAGGAGAGGGAGGGTCAGAGATGGAACCTGGAGATGGAGAGGTGGGGGGAGAGGAGGGAGCTTTACTATCTGGCTGTGTGTCAGCCTCAGGTGCAGCTCAGCCGGGAGAGGCTGCATCAGGAAGAGGGGGAGAGGAATTAAGGAGATTTTCGATGAGATTACAAGAAGAGTTGCAGAGGGTTTGGGGAGCAGGAGGAGGTTGAAAGATGTTCAGAGTGTGCTGAAGGAACATAAGGGAAGAGTGGTGCATGATCACTGGGGTTAAAGTTGGTGGAGGAGTTATTAGGCTGAGGAGGAGAAGGCTGATCCCTAGATTAAGGAGAGGGTAGTTAGCCCCTGGGAAGAAGAATGTGATAGGTGGTACAAGATCGGCAAAGAGAAGGGCAGTTGCAGAGGAAAAAGAATGCATGGATGAAGGGAACCTCAGACTCCTTGCCATTGCACTGGAGAAAGTTCTTAAGATTTAGGAGAACTTGAGAGTTAAAGGTGTTGGGTTTAGGCCATTGGCTTTCATCATCCAATTTGTATTAGGGTCAAATCATAGCTGAATATAAATGAATTGTTTTGGCTTGATGCCATCTCTGGGGTAAAGGACTTCGTGATACCCCAAGGGGGGTTCTTTGCGGGGGAGTAAATGGGTGAATCCAGGAACTTCTGATGGGGGATTGAGGGGGAGACTGGCGTCCCAGTGTCCACTGTCCTCAACCCGAGGAAACGGGTGACCGATCCCAGGACTAGGCATTCCCAGAACCGGGGTGTCAAGGCTAGGGTACAGTTCTCCACTGCTGGGGTAGACCACAGACCCAGCGCTAGGATCTTTGGAAATGTAAAGAGATGGCTGGGTCCTCCCGAGAGGGACTGAGAATAACCTGGGTAGAAATTGATGCTTAATGTTGGTTGTTGGTTGCTGATCCAACAGTAGCAAGGTGGAGACCCTTTATGGGTCGGTCATCCTCAATAGTACCTCTTCCAGGGGGGTTGACACCAAAATGTCAGAGACAAAATGGGACAAAAGAGGCACAGAGGCAGACCGACACAGGCAGCAGCTTTATTCAGGCACGCAGCGTGGTGGGGTCTGAAGGGAAGACTTCAGCCCCCTGGGGAGAAAAATGGAGGTCTTTTATATTTGCAGTACTAGGTAGGGTGGTAAGTGGTGCGAGGGTTTTGGAGCACAGGACAGGAAAGGACCTTGAGCCATTTGCCTGGGGAGGGAGGGAGCCTGTTTCACCAGAAGACCTTGAACTGCTGGGCCAGTGTCAGTGGGAAGTTTCTGGGCCAGGTGGGGTGAGGTGATAAGTGGAATGTTCCATGGCCTGGCTATGGAAGCACTACCCAAAATAAACAAACAAACAACAATTGCCACCTCAGATGGAGATTGGAATGCTAGGACTGGATGCCTTAGTCAAATTTCTAGAACTAGATATCTATATTCATGAAATGAAAAAGCATTAAAGAGTTCAGGCCATGTGCCAACTGGCTGCAAGTGATAAAATGGCTAATGCTGCAGAAAACTGTATCCAATATGAACAGGAAAAGAAAAAAATGATATTAGCTATAGGTAAAATTCCCTAAAGACAAGGGCCAAGTTAAACACTTTGCCACTATCAACCAACAGAAATGAGCAAGAAAACACAAATTTACATGGATATACCATATTCTTTTTGTAATTCAGAACAGAAGTCTCATTGAAAATCAGAACTGAAATACACATTACTCGAAATATGAGGAGATAGGATTTAGGTTTTGATTTAATTAGTCAAATGATTATATTAAAATTGAGTATGAGATGAAGTAAATCAGAGACTTTGTAGAGATGAAAATTGTAATCATGGGGATAAGGGTATGTGTGTGTTAAAACTCAATAGATGGAAACAAAAAGAGTTAATACCCGAAAGACAGCAAAGGAGATTATAAGTGAAATTTCAGTTTCAAAGTGGGATCTAATTATGCTATTTTGATAGTAGTAATATTGAGCAAGAGAATAAAACTCTTAGCTAGCTCACAGAGGTCTAGTTCTGACTTATGGTCAATATTGAGAGAGTCGTGACTTGAGTCTCTGAAGAAAGAATTTTTCATACCTATTGCTCTTCAAGCTGTTTCAATCAAAAGCCTATGCAGATTACTGGGTGAGAAGAAGTGACACAATATCCTCTGAGAGCTTAATTTGTGGATAGATGATCACAGTTATCAGTTGTTATGCAGTTTATGAATGATGTTTAGGTTCAGTTTATTTTTCATGTGATCAGAGAAAATTATTACCAATTAATAGGATAAAGTACTCTGTGTGGCCACAAATCAAACTTATGTCTTTCTGTAAGAAGATGCAACTAAAACGGTTTTTTACGTGAGATGTGACACAAATTATGGCTATCTGCCCAGTTACATCATTGCTTTATACATTCCTTTGTCAAATGTCAGTGTGAGAGGAATTTATTTAGGCAAGTTATATGTGGAATCCAGGCTCCTTATGTGGGTTTGATTACAACTTAGTGGCCTGAATATTACAAATAACCTCTGGAAGTACCCAAAAGACGTAAATGTGCAATCTATGACATAACCAGACAAATATATTTAGGGGTAGAATATATTAATTTGACAGTTTTGTGGGCTCCATAACATTTCTGGGTAAAGTTCACTTTCCCAAACTGTGTGATTTTCATTACACTGTCATGGCACAACATATGTGATAGTGTCACCAGCACTAGAACTACAATGCAAAAGTTCTTATTGTGATGTTAAGGTTGAGTCTTGGGACACTGAGTTGGGCCAAAGTTACATAACTGGAGACTTTCTGTCATGATAAAAAAGACTCACTAGTGCAAAAAAGAAAAGAGGAAGCTCTTTTTCAGGATACAATTTATGTCTGGAAATCATCCTAAAAAGAAAACAAAGCATTAATTGAATGATTAACTGAATGCTGACTTTAACAAAGTGCACCATGCCCATGAGAAATGTTGAGAATAATCATCACCTTATCTAAAAATAGGTACTAAATCTGTAGAACTTCCGGTCATCAAAGATTAGAGACTTTGTGTCATAGAGACTAAAGCCATAGAGATGAATTTATAGAAAAATTATAGTAAATAATCAGGTTTGCACTAGATATTTTGTCTTTTATTGTTGTTCTACAATGGTCAAATTCTACAGATCAAAGGAATAATTTACTCCCCCTGCCATAAAATTTGTTGAAATTGGACAAATACAGGAACATCATTTTGCTATCCATATTGGGGGTGTGGAGGGATTAGATGGAACTTGTTACATAATGACAACCAGAAGATTTGGAGGTAATAACCTGCTCTATGTGTCTGGAGCATTGTGCTACCAAACTAGATAGAATGTAGAAATGACTGAGCAATGACCTCTAATCACAGCTCTGGTCATTTTGAATTTGCAGTACATGGAAAAAGCTTATTTCTGTCTGGAGAAGAATGGTGAATGATACCATAATTTTAACTCATTTATGGGTGTCAGATAAATCTTCTCTCTCTGCCAAAGCTAAATGGTGTAACACAGGCCACAAGTAGGTTGATAGAATTACATGAATATTATGTAATGATCATCTGCAGGTTAAGAAAATATTTCAGAAGCTGAGATAAAGTCAGATTTAAGGTAAAATCCATGGAGATGAACTGGACAGAAAAGTAAGTGAAATTAGTCTTAGAAAAATATCATAATCAATTAGATATTCCCATTGATATATATAATATGTCTCAAATAACTAGATGCTGGAGGAAAAGTATAACAGATGGTAAAAGAATTTCAGAAGGCCTACAGAGGGTAATAATGCTCATTAACATGGTTTGTAGAGGCATTTTCTAGTCACCACTGGAGGGTTCAAATCCTGATGACTGATGTTGGCTTATTTATTTTTAAATAGTGTATGTTAGTTTGAAAGGATCATGTACCCTAGAAAAGCCATGTTTTAATCCTGATCCATCACATAGAGTCATCTATTTCTTTTAATCCCTATTCAGTACTATAGTGTGGACAGTTGATTAGATTATCACCGCGAAGATGTGACTCACCCAATTATGGGTACTAACCTCAGATTAGAGGGAGCTATGACTCCACCCATTCCTGGTGGGTCTTGATTAGTTTACAGGAATCCTTTAAAAGAGGACGCATTTTAAAATGGCTTGAGATTCCTAGAGAGCAGAGACACTACAAGCGACAAGACCCACGAGAACCACAAGAGCCCAAGCAGTCAGAGACCTTTGAAGATGAAGAAAAAACATCCCTAAGGGGACCTTTGTGAAACAAGAAGCCAAGAAAGAAAGCTAGCAGATGTCCCCCTGTTTGCCATGTGCCTTTCCAATTGAGAGAGAAACCCTGAACTTTGCTGGCCTTTCTTGAGTGAAGGTAGCCTCTTGTTGGTGCCTTAATTTGGACATTTTTATAGACTTGTACAGCCTTAGAACTGTAAATTTACAACTTAATAAATTTCCCCTTTTAGAAGCCATTTCATTTCTGGTATATAGTGTTCCAGCAGCTAGCAAACTAGAACATAAAGTGTTATAGAAAATATTGTGATAATTTTTTCACAATATAGAAATATTATTGTCATAAAAATGAAAAAAAGATACCTGAGGAATATGTAGTAAGAAGA
The DNA here is from genome assembly GCA_004026745.1 of Myrmecophaga tridactyla. NCBI lineage: Eukaryota > Metazoa > Chordata > Mammalia > Pilosa > Myrmecophagidae > Myrmecophaga > Myrmecophaga tridactyla. The sequence goes on from PVIY010012184.1 coordinate 29,835, forward strand.
TATTGACTAAGAACAAAATATAGACTTGGGAGGAAGGGGTTAAACTAGGTAAGCAGTATCTTTTGCTCTCCCAATTACTAGGAGGTCACGTTAAAGGAAAGAAGGCAGGTGATCAGGTCTTTTTTGTAAAAGAGCTAATAACTGATCTCTTGATAATTAGTCTACTGATTTTGCTAGCAGGAATGTCCATATGTGTATGGGATACTCATAGCAACTTGTCTCTGAGTGTTTAGTCTCTGGTAAACAAGCCTTGGGTCTATGGATTTTTGAATCATGGCTCCCTGGAAAATATCACAGAAGCCCTTTTCATGGTCTGAATATAACATGGAGATGTTCCACTATCTTAACTTTTCCTATGTTATGATATCAATCTCATTTAGAGGTCTCACTTATTACTCTGGTTAGAGACCATGTCAGAGGTTTATTGCAAAAAACTGAGGAGGCATGCAGGATGTCTCAGAACTCTCCCTGCTTTGCTTGTGCCACCTGATTTCTTGGGTTGTTGAAATCATAAGTAAATTCTAACTTTGGGATATAGATCAGCTTTTAAGTCAGATTTTTCAATCCAATCCTTTGCATTTGGTGGGGGTTCTAAGAAAAATGTGTTAGATCTCAAAATAATCTTTAAATGAAATGTGACCTGAACATTCTTATGCAGAGAAAGTACACTCATTTTTGAGGAAGAAAAAGGAATCACCCATACTCATGAGCCACATGTAGAGTATTGGCTGCGACTGATATTGAAATATGTCTCCTTCAGGAATCTGTAAACTTACAAGAAATTGTCTGATTAACTGTGCATTTTATTAAGGTCAGCATGGTCAAATTTTATAAAATCTATAAAGTTTATTTTTCAGAGTGTTATGAATGGAGCAACTCAGCATTCCTGTCAGGCCCTGTCTCATTAAACTTACACCAGTTTTCCAAGCTCCCCATAAATGTCTAATAATGGCTGTGCCTCATGGAACTAGGAACAGTGGCATATTGATCTGGACATAAATATATTAGTATTAAATTGATTGTCCTGAAACAAATCTTGCTGCAAATGGATTTATTATTTGATGAGCTGGGTATGCTCATAATTCTTTCCTGGTTAATGCTCTGATGGTTTGTCCATTTGGTGACTGACATGGTTTCCACTTGAGTGCTCAACTTCACACTTAGGACAAACTGACTGACTAGGTCTATTGGGAACTCTTGATATGAAAAAATGGCTAAGCCATGATAGAAATGGCCTCTTTCATGTCAATGCCATTGTATAGCTGGCTACCTATTCTGGGGATGGAATCTGCAGCCAAGTCATGCTGAAATTGTTAATTGTTGATCAATTAAATTTGCTTAAAACCTTTTCTGATGTTTGTTACCATTGCTTTCAGTGACAAGCAACTAGGAATGCTTTCTTCTCAGAATTAATCTCAGCCCTTCTATCCAGTAGACTCCCATTCTCACAGATATTCTTGACTGAAATTGGATATGCTTTTATTCCCTCTGTCCTCACATACCACCAGTACTGTGTTCAGTGAAAGGTGTTCTCTGCCAAATTTTGAACCAGTATCACTAAATTAAAGCCCATTAGATTCTTCCTGCCATTCTCAGAGCACCAGACTTTATTTGGGAATGAAGGTCTGGAAAGACGTTGGGATTTTTCTGCTAAGTATCTGGAACTTCTCTACAGTGTCTGGGTTTATTTAGTTTCCAAGCTCGAGGATGCAATTATCTTATCAGTTCCAGAGCTAGCATCAATTTCTGTCACAAAATAACTGACATCTTTTAGAGTAATAACAATACACAGTGGCATTATACTGGCAAGACCCCTGTACTTAGGTTTGTAACTTTTGGAGGATGAGCAAAATATATTGGGATCCTATGATGTAAAGTTTTAGTATTCTGTAAGAATAGGTCCTGTCTATACAGTGAATTTCCCGGATGTTGGCTCATTAATTTTGGAAAGTAATCTACTTGGGACTCTTGAAATTTAACCTGGTATTAATCATAGGGTTTCCTGGTAGTTGTAGATTAGGTAGGAGAACTCTATTGAAATATATTTATTAAAATTAGTTGTCTAGAGAATTGCACATTATGCAGGTCAGAAGAAGAACTTGTTATTTAAGGCTTTCATATATGATTTAAGAGTTTTGAATGCAAAGCATAAGATTAAATCAGGGATAGGAAAGTTTAATGATTTACTTATCATAACTTTTCATAGAAGTGTTTTGTTGATGCTTTATGTATTGTGGATTATAATAACAAAATATGTGTTTTGTTGATAATTTATGTACAATGGATTATAACAACTAAATGTTACATGATATTGAATGGGTGATACTAAAGATTGCAGAGTTTGGTTTATAAAATATTGCTGGAAAATGGAGATGTATGTTTGTGCTAACATTTTGTATGAAAGGAAGATGTCCCTCCAAAATGTAGTAGTAGACTAAGTATTAGTCATTGAGAAACACCATATCCAACAAACTAATTTTGATAGATAATAAAATAAAACTTTTCCAAAAGTTTTGTGAAAGTACCTGATATCCATTGAACTTCCTGGAAATAATTTTGAGTAAAACATCTTCATCAATTTCAGAACCATAAATAAGTTCTAGATAAATAAGTTCTTTTAACCCTGGGAACCAAGTATAGAAAGCTTCTCATGAACTTGTACTCAAAGTTTAACTTCATTCACCTGAGAATCATAGGTAACTTTTCCAGTTGACTTAGAAGCAATCATAGCTGAGTGAAGACATAAATCCTACATTAGAAATGATTCCAAGTGTTTATATTGTATATGTGCCAGTTAAAAACTATTGGGTACCCAAAAAGGCTATGTCATCCTGATCCAATCTTGTGGGGCCAGACCTTTGCTTAGGATGGGAAATTTTCATCGGATTGTTTCCATGGACATGTGACACACCCAATTGTGGGTGTAGCTTTTTGATTAGATGGAGATGTGACTTTACCCATTCAAGGTGGGTCTTCATTAGTTTACTAGAATTCTTTAAAAGGGCAAACACTTTGGAGAAACCTCAGATGCAGACCATTCTAGCTTGCTAGCTGCCAGAACGCAATAAACCAGAAACAGAATGGCTTTTTAAAAAAGGGGAATTTAATAAGTTGCTAATTTATAGTTCTAAGGCCATGAAAGTGTCCTAGTTAAAGCAAGTCTATAAAAATATCCAAAATAAGGCACCGACAAGAAGTTACCTTCACTCAAGAAAGACCAGTGAAGTTCAGGGTTTCTCTCTCAACTGGAAAGGTACATGGCGAACTTGGCGACACCTACTAGCTTCCTCTCCAGGTCTCTTGCTTCATGACGCTGCCCCAGGGGCATTCTCCTTCCTCATCTCCAAAGGTCACTGGCCAGTAGACTCTGTGGTTCTCAACCGCATGTCTCTAAAAAGGGACTGTCTCCAAAATGCTTCCTCTTTTAAAGGATTCCAGTCAAGGCCCACCAGGAATGGGTGGAGTCACATCTCCCTACAATCAAAAGTTAATACCCACAATTGGGTGAGTCACATCTCCATAGGAACAATCAAAAGTGTCCCAGCCAGCAATATTGAATGAGGATTAAAGGACATGGCTGTTCTGGGGTCTACCACAGATTTAAACCAGTATACAGACACTTGGATAACAGTTGCTTCAGAGCTGAAAGAGACAAGGATGTTTGGAGATACTTGGAGTGCTGACAGAGAGAGCAGATGCCTTGACATGGGTAGAGCCCAGCAAACATCACCATGTGCCTTTTCATGAGATGCTAAGCAAACCAGAATACCAGAATCATGCCCCGGAGGAGCTAAGTGAAAGCCCCAGACACTTAGAAAGGAAACCACTGGTATTAGATGCTGGAAGCAATGAACTGAGAACAAGGACCAGAAGATGCCAGCCACATGCCTTCCCATGTGACAGACATCAGCCTTTCTTTGGAGTTAAGGTTTTTTACTCTAGGTGCCTTTGTTTGGACATCTTCATGGCCTTAAAACTACAAACTTGTAACGTAATAAATTCTCTTTTAAAAATCCATTTCATTTCTGGTATATTGCATTCTGGCAGCTTTAACAAACTAATACAGTATGTATGTGTGAAATATTTTTATTTGTATGTGTATATATGTATATATATATCAATGTGTACATATATTTTAATTTAGGAAAATATATTTTCAAAAATACAAAATAATATTTTTGCAACCTTTTAGAGTGGGAGAAAACTCAAAAAAGCACTTAGATTGCTAAAGGTCAGATGTAAAATTATGTTATAAAGCCTGATTAGTTACTACATCAAAACAACTTCATAAACTAGTTCGTAGGATATTGGTTTTAAGAGATAATTAACTTAGAGTGTAACATTCAAAGACATTGTCACAAATAATTATTTATTGTTTTGTTGAAAATTAAATAGTTGAAATATTTTTCAAATATTTAAAAACATGAAACTTTGGATAATGGTTGACAGAGTTGTTGAATAACAATAGAATATTTTCATTAATGCATTCTTTCATTCTGACATACAGTATAGTATTTTACCAGCACTTCTACCATACTTCTACCATTCTACTATAACACGATATATATAAAATAACATATTTGAACTAAGGAAATTCAAGCACAACAAAAGCAATCCTTTTATGTGAAATCCACTCTTAAAATTTTCAGAACTATCTCAATTTCTGAGTTATGAGAATGCAATTTCTAGGGACAGAACTACACTCTCTTTATTTCCTCAAGCCACGCCACACAAATAACTCTTGACTCTTATATTTTACCCAACTGACTTGACCTTTTTTTTCAAACCAAGCTAAAGATTTACTTCAGGAAAAAACACAGTAATTATATTCAAGCTTAAGATACAGTACAGAAATTCAGTAACCATGCATTTGGAAATCTTGCTTATGTTTTAGTTTATCAGCAATACATGACAGTTGTTCTAAAAGATAATTTCTTTATCTTGAATCCCTTAGATTTAATGTAACTGGGAAACACAGCATTTTATAGTGATACATACTATTTGAAATAATGAATATGATTTTTAAAATAAGTGTTGACACACACGAGTAAAAGATAAAAGGACAAAGCCACATAACTAATGAGACAATATAATAAAATGCTCTCATAGTTGCGAGGGTAGCATTTCAGATTTCCCAAATCCCTCTCTGACTTGGTCAGCTTTTGATGACACCACTTGCATCAAGTGAGATCTACAAGGCCTTGAGAAGCACAATTTTGCCAGCTCATTGCTTACCTTGCTTATCTTATACAACCCTCCTTTCATCTACTAACTATTAATGGAAACTGGTGATCTGATGTTGTGTGCAAAAAAATTCTTAGTGAATTAAAGGCCATTTCCTAGGTGTCCCTGCATTTTTACTGGAACCGTTCCCAGGGGACTGAAATCCTGTTCCTAAAGTCTAATTCACGTCGTAATTGAGTTTGGATCAAAAACATAAATTCTTTTCCTTGCAGCATTGGAGTAATGCAATTAAGGCATTAGGATGATAATATAATATTATTCCCATTAAGTAATTTTCCATAGTAGTTCTTGAAAATTTAAACAAGAAGGAAGTAAGACATTATCTGAACACATGCTATGATTTCACATATAGCATTTAGATTCTATGTCTGGAAAAATGCCACTAATCCTGCATGGTATAAATCTAATCTTTGTTCTGTAATGTACTACTTAACTTTTCAGAATCACTTATTCCCTCTTTTCTGATCCCTTAACCATTGCCTTTGCTTCACATTATTGATAATTAGTTTGAACGTTTCTTAAAAATTAAATTGTCATCTCTTTGAAAGTAGTTACAAATCTTATGCACCTCTGTATTCCAAAAGCTCACACTTTGCCTGATTTAGAGTGTATTCTATGTTTGCATGAAAAGAAAGGAATGAATGAAATTCATTTAAATTGTATTTTTACACTTTTAGAATGCAAGTTACTTAACCAAATGTCCTCTCAACTTCCATATTACATCTTAAACTTATTTCTATGGATGAAACCTCTCTAATATGATTTATACTATTATACTCTGCATGAAATGTGTAATATTTCAATAACATTCCATAGAATGTTGCCAAGTTTGATATTTTAATCTAAAAGATCTTCTCCATATTGACACACAGTGATGGTTATATTCTGATGTCAACATGTTGTCTGGTCAGGGGAGCACTGGCTTGACTGTGACTGCAAGGGTATTTTATGGCTGGTTGATAAACCAGAAAACTAGTGTATTAAGTCATCAGTCAGTAGACTGCATCTGTGACTGATTACATCTAAGACCACAAAGCCGTGCCTCCCACAATGGTAAAGTCTAATCAGTTAGAGGCTTTTAAGGGAGAAGAGAAACTCTTTCACTGCACCTCTAGCCAGTGAGCCTCTCCTGTGGAGTTCATCCAGGCATTTCATCGGAGCTGCCAGCTTCACAGTTTGCCCTATGGACTTTGGAATCTCCCATTCTCATAGTTGCATGAGACACCTTTATAAATTTCATGTTTACAGATCTCTCCTGTCGGTTCTGTTTCTCTAGAAAACCCTGACTAACACACACACACCTCCTACATTTTGGACCTTTCTACTTTTTTGCTACCTAGCTATCCTACACAGTGTCATATTGCTATTCTTTATACTCCTCATTTCCTAGGTAAGTGGCACCTACCTTCTACCCTCAATGGTGTTTTAATTCTACCTATCCTGCATGGATCATTTGTTGTTTCTTATATGGTCTCTTATCTCATTTTTGTATAGATCACATTAGTTTACAGTTGTAATACTCTCCTTGTACTCTTGTAGTCTTGTGGTACTCTTTGATGTTTAGCAGATATATATAGAGAGTGAGCCAAACACATCTAAATTAGGTCAATTCCTAGTCGTTTGACCTAAATGAAGATTTACCTTTGTATGACTCAGCTTTCACATCTAGAAAATGAACATAATAGATGTTATCTATCTTATAGACTATAAAATTAGATACTTGCAATTGCATGAAGTGAAGCCCCAAGATGCCAGATACTAGGGTCTACTTTCACTCTATTCTAGTGCGTAAAATAGAACCTGACACCTCGTAGGGACTCAATAAATATTTGTGGGATAAATGATTGTGTTGATTAAGTAGCATACAGGAAATCCTCAGTAAATGTCAAGAAATAGTATAATAACTATAACATAAGATCCTTAAAATGAAACAACATTTGTTATAAATAATACAAAGATGAATCCTATGGAAGCCCTCTAATCTTCAAAACTACCTCTGATCCTCAAAATAATCTTGCAAAGTTAAAACAAATAAACAACCAGCTAAGGCTATGCATACTATTTGAATGAGCTTCATGACAAAACTGTCAACCATATATTGTCCTTGATTCAAAACAAAATCTTCCAATCCTTTCTTACATAGAAATTCTGGAGCCATTATTCATATTTAAAAAATGTTTCTGGAGTTCCAGTAATAAAGAATAAAAAATAAAGAGAACAAAAGTACCCGAGGTAATTCAAGCCAGATAGACAAGCAAAATTGTCTTAGGGAGGGAAAACCTTAACTTGAGTCAGATTGTTACTGTCTAAAACAACTCCCTGAATATAATTTAAGCACCTTTAAAACCTTAATTGAATCAAGTCTACCACTAAATACCATGAAATATCACTTACATAAAACATTTAATGACCAACGAAGGAAAAATTTTCTGTAATACTGTATACTAAAATTAAAGGTTATGATAATTTTTAAAAGGCATATAAAATCTCTATAAGCTATTAGAGGAGTGTGGTTCCTTTTATAACTCAGAAAATTGTTTCCTTGAAATACTTATGGGATAAAATTGTTCAATGAAGTTGAAAACTGTAAGTTTTATTATGAAATATACTGTTTTGATTTTACCATTTCACTCAAATCCCTTTACAAAAATATAAATTGAAGTTAAAAAACATGATTAGAATATTTTATGGAAGAAATTTGAATTCAAGAAAGTTAATGGAATGCAAAGTTGTAACAAGAAAAATATTTAAATTAGTCAAGTTTGGTATTTAATATTTTGGAGAAACTGCTATCCTCAAGATGTATGTTTGATCTAGTTGAACAGATAAGTGGTGTTTAATGCATCTCCAAACTGCAAAAGCACATTTATAATTTTTGTTCTTCAAAATTAAATGCAATTGCTCTTTTGATATATGCACAACTGTGATTTATTATTTCATCACCAGTGTGCTGGTTTGAAAGGATGTATGTACCCTTGAAAAGATGTGCTTTAATCAAAACCCCATTTTGTAAAGCAGGATAATCCCTGTTCAATACTGTAGGTAATTAGATAATCTCCCTGGAGATGTAACCCAATCAAAAGTGGTTGTTAAACTGGATTAGGGGAGATGTGTCTCCACCCATTTGGGTGGGTCTTAATTGGTTGACTGGAGTCCTATAAAAGAGGAAACATTTTGGAGAATGAGAGATTCAGAGAGAGCAAAGTAGAATGACATAGCCACAAGAAGCAGAGAGTCCACCAGCCAGTAAACTTTGGAGATGAAGAAGGAAAACGCCTCCCGGGAGCTTTGTGAAACAGGAAGCCAGGAGAGAAAGCTTGCAGATGACACTGTGTTTGCCATGTGCCCTTCCAGCTGAGAGAGAAGCCCTGACTGTGTTAACCATGTGCCTTCTCACTTGAGAGAGAGAGATCCTGAACTTCATCGGCCTTCTTGAACCAAGGTATCTTTCCCTGGATGCCTTACATCGGCATTTCTATAGACTTGCTTTAATTGTGACATTTTCTCAGCCTTAGAACTGTAAATTAGCAACTTATTAAATTTCCCTTTTAAAAGCCATTCCATCCCTGGTATATTGCATTCTGGCAGCTAGCAAACTAGAACAGCTAGGTAGCATATAAATAATTCATGGTCCTTGTTTAATGGATCCCTAGTGCTGCAAGATGAATGAAGGACAGATTTACAAAGTATAACCTATTGTTATAAACTTCGTGGTTTCCAATATTTCGTTACTAATTTTTTAAGTGAAATTCTTAGAATAAATATGTATCTCTTGATTTCAGGTATATTTAGAAGGATTTTTATAACAAATGTAATTATTACTGAAAATTAACTATAAACTTTTGATACAAAATTTGTTTTTCAGAAAATGATGTAATGTATACCATTGATTTTAATGTATAAGTGATACTTTTATTGTGTTGTCCTCTTTAATGGTGAATTTACTGTCTATTAAAATTTTGAACACATTTTAAGTTAATTAATGGTTATGTCTTTCTCTTTTGTTATCTATGCTTTTTTTCATTTTTTCTTTGGTTTATAAGTACTTTGCCCTTTGATATATGAGCTGTGTTTTAATGATATTATTAATTTGCCTTTCATGCTAGTTATAAAATTGTTCACACTTTTTGTTATTATTTTTTTATTTTTCTGTAGTTAGAAGAATGATTTTTAAACTTAAAAAAATTTTGTCACACAAAGATGAGACCTATAATAACCTATATTTATTTCTGGCAAGCACGTTCTTATTTTTGACATTTTACATCTTGAGTCACATGTAATAGAGTGTGGTGCATGCTTTGTAAAAAAAAGTATAATCTAATTATCTTGCTCTTAAATAACTCACTTTTTAATTTAATATTAGAAATTAATTTATTTCCTCACAAAATAAAACTAATCGTATTATCATACATTACATCATAATAAAATGTATTTTATTAATTTCCCTATCAAATTTTCCATATAGACTTATACTAGGTAATAAATTGAACTACTTTTATTTCATGATGTATTCTAATATTTCTGCTTATCACAAAATTTCACCTGTTTGTTTAAATTTTCTTACTAGACTTATTCATTAATACTTTCTTAACCATTGTAGTTAAGCAGATGTCAAATAAAATGTAAGATCTTATTTTAATTTTAGTGGGATTACATGTAAGTAAGTAGAATCAATCTATCTTAATCCTTCGAGACAAAAATTAATGCATCATGATACTCTTCCTTGAAAAATTCACAAAACAATGTCAATATTTTCTGGGAAGTCTAAGATTAAATGTATGCACAAGATATCATTGAAAAAGAAAAGTCTAGGGATATTGTTGATTGGGACACATCATGAGAAGTTAAGATAGTTATTAAGAAGGGTAAAAAATATAGATAGAAAACATATGAAATGAGTTTATAAAGATGGATATTTGACCCCACATCTATTTATTTAGGGCGATAGGAACAGCATTTAAAAACATATGCTTAAATACCAATTTTACAATCTTCCACTAAATGTAAAATTGCAAAGCACTCCCTATTGACATTCTATGTTCCACTTTTTGCACTTAATTCTTTTAAATATAGTTATATTACTTGTTATCTTTAATGTCTGTTGTCTGCCCCTCTACTCCGACAAAGGCATAATCTTTCTTTATTCAATACTGTCTTCAAATGCCTAGAAGATTCCATTGTACATAGTAAGCTTCAATTAAGATTAGCTGAACAGATTATTTCGAGATTTTTAGTTCTTTGTTATTTTTTTTTTTGCATGGGCAGACACCGGTAATCGAACTCAGGTCTCCTTTTTAGCTAATTGTAAGGTGCATATTAAATAATGACAGGTCCTGATCCCCAAGAAGCAAGGGTATTGTTGAAACAATTAGAATATTTGAATGGGATAATAGACTCGATGAAGGAGAATGAAGAAGCTCCTAGTAACCATATAATCATGTCAGAAGCAGTAAGCAACGGCATTATCTGATCTAAGAATTTAGAGAAGTTGTTAGTTTATATTCTACTGAAACATCTGTAGTTCTTTAGTTGCTTAAATAAGAAGATATTTCCTTATGAACAGTAATGAATCCCACTATGAGCCCTGCAGATGCAATAATTCCTTACCTGCTCAGTTTTCCTGAGAGAGGTGTATATTGCAGACTGATAAGAGCTCAGGAAGACAAACTAAGTAGGGCTGGATTATCAAAAAAATTTGACCAGTAGGAATATTTACTAAAGTCATACATGAAAAAATGAGATATGGGGAGATAAACAAATATATAAAACATAACAAAGAAATAATGATGTTGCAATAGGATTATATGTTCAACTTACACATATTTTGCATATAGTCACAGAACATGTAGTCCTATAACACTATCTCACAAATATCCACTGTGCTGGAAGTTTAAATATTCTACTCAAATAAGTACACACTTAAAACAACTTTAGCTTGGTGTCATTTTATGTGAGATTAACATTAATTAATAAACAGCATTTTATTAAATGCCACATAAAATTAACAATAAGGAAGAAAAATATGAATTATTTCTTGCAGACAAACCCTATGTTTTTCAGCATGTGTCCATCTATGACAGATAATAATTTGAGATGTGTATTAAGTAGATATTTAAAAGATAAGTAGGAATACAGATGTTTGATAGATATTTTAGGGGTTTTGGTTGTTTTGTTTTGTATTGTATTGTATTTTAACGTGTATTAGGTAAAATTTCACCTTTGTCCTTTGCTTCCTAGCCAGATTTAATTAATTGACACTTTTCCCCAGATAAAGCTTCTCCAAATTTTTATCATATTTACCCAGAAATTCATCTATGTGGCATTAATTAAATACTCAAATTCTAATCTGAATACTCACAGCCTTTTCCAATTTATATGATTTGTGGCTGTATCATTTGTAAAATTCTAACTATTTCTTACCTTCAATTGTTTTTTTTTTAATGTGCAAAGATCACTTTCAAATTCTACCTTCATCATCCAATTCAGATCACCTATAGCCAAGGGTGTAGAAGTCCCCTGCCTGCAGTTTTATACACAGTTGCTTTTTGTTGCTACAAGAGGGATGAGAATGTAAGCGCTGTCATTTGGGAAGCTAAACACTGGAAGATAAGATTACAGTGCTTGAGGAGATTTTTGTCTTGTAACTAGTCACTGTCAAAATGAACTCTTGCAGTGTGCTGCCTTAAGAAAATAAAAATCCTATCTTAGAAAATAGACACTTCAGTATATGCAGTGATAGGGAGGCCTTGGGGACAGTGCCAACCATGCAGACATTCAGGGTATACAAGTTAATGGAATAAGTTTTATTTTCACCTTGAGTTCTGGAAAATATTCAAGGTCAAATGAATTGCAGTTCTAGATAGAGTTCTGAATTACAGCTTATTGGTGTGGAGGATTGGCCCAGTTCTACTCCAGGGATCAAAGGACACTAAATTATGTCCAGAGACCTAAAGATATGCCTGTTTGTGAGGGTGTGTGTGCCACAGAGTAGGATATTGGCATAAAAGTTTTATTCCTGCAAATGGTAAGTATTCCTGCTAAACGGGTAAGTATAGATAATGGAAGCATTATTTTAAAATTTTCCAAATAAAGCATATGGTACTATAGAATCCCATAAGAAGGAAAGGGGAACAAATGTGAAAGCCATGTTGGTGAAATGTAGTGAACTTGGGTAGGATGTACTGTAGTAAAATATTACATAAAATACTATGCCCACATTTAGAAGGGGAAAAAACTCCCTCAGCTTAACAAAATTAGGGATGACTTTTTGAAAGCATCACAACCCAAAAAATCTTTTTACTTCTGTGGACCCAAAGGATTTGTGAAGAAGGTAAGAAACATTTTCTCCCCATTAAAAATAAGCTAGATTTGTTATTATTTATGTCTATAATTAGTATTTTGTTTCTAAAGAAAGAATTCATAAATATTTCTAATATTGATTTCATATTGCTGCCATAAAAATTTAAGACAAATTTAGTGACTTAAAAAATTTTATATATTACAGTTCTGCAGGTCAGAAGTGTAACATGGGTCTCAATGAATTAAAACCAAGGTGCCAGCAGAGCTGGGCTTCCTTTTGGAGGCTCTAGGTGAGAATCTGTTTCTCAGTCTTTTCCAACTTCTACTGGATATTTGCATTCCTTGGCTCATCAACCCTGTCCTCCATCCTCAAATTGGCAATGTTGCATATCTAGGACCCTTCATCCAAAGTCACATTCCTTTCTAATGAATCCAGTTTCTCCCTTTTCTTTTTTTTTTTGGATTCCTGATTGGGCCTACCCAGATAATCCAGGATAGTCTCCTCACTTTAAGGTCTGTGACCTCTATCATTTCTATAAAGCCCTTTTGGCTATGTAAGGAAACATATTAACAGATTCTGGGTGCAGGGCCCTTACTCTGCTTACCGCACCTCTCCACTATAACCCGCAAGAACTTTGGTCCTTAAAATTAAAATGTGTCTATGTGTCTGCTTCAAGTCCATCTAGAATGTTATGAAACCTTTCTATTAAGTATCTTTCTTCTTCTCCACTACCACTATTTTAGTTCAAAATATTAAAAACAATTTGGAACATAATGTAGGAAGTTATCCTCATGGACTAACTAGAAAATATGTATCAAAGTTGTGATTCTAATTAGGATATAGAAAAGCACAGGCCATCATTGCTCTTATGCTAAAAATGAAGATAAATTGAACATATTACAAATCCCAGTGATATTAAATCCATTAGAGACCTAAAAGGTACAAAGGAAGTTAGATTTAACTTCAGAAAGTATGAACCCCAGGAATGAAGAGAAAATTGGCTAATATTATCCCCGGACTTACAGAGGTTAAGATATGAATTCTTCATGGAACGGGGTGAGAAGAAATTAGCTAAATTTTAGTGCCCTTGGTGGGCTTGCTTGAAGGATTAGAATTCCAAAGAATCCCAATTACAAGGCAAGTCCACATCTACCCACCAATTATTATTTTCCCATATAGAGTTCACTTACTTCACTTAGTTCATGCATTCTCAATGAGGCAATACCATACTCAAGAAGGTAAAATTTGGTTCTTGGAAGTGAAAATGATCTTATTTTTCTTATATATAAAACACAGATAAAATATATAAAGAGACATATAGCTTTTCTGTGGTATTAAAATTTTATAAGAAGGCAGAGGATTGTGTGAAGATGACAGAGTGTGGAGCTCCAGGACTCAGTACTTCCTCCAGAATAACCTTTAAACAGGCAGGAACTGTCTGAAACTAGTATTTTGAAACTCCAGAGGCCAGAAAAACATTGTATAGCATTCAGGGAAGAGTGGGGGGAAGAAGTTGACAAATTATGGTTCTAAAATGCAAATACATAAACAGTAATATTAAATCAATAGTTTTGGACATAAAACATACAAAAATATAAATGTTAACAGGTACAAAAAATAGGTGGGAGGACAGAGGAGTATAGGAAAAGTATATATATATATATATACTTTATATATATATGCTATTGGAGTTAAGTTGGTATCAAAACAAATATGATTGCTATATATTTAGGATGTTAAATTTTAACCCCATGATAGCCACAAGGAAAATAGATGAAAAATATATCTGCATACAAAAGAGAAGGCAATCAATATAGTACAACACAAAATATCAAATAAATCTAAAGGTAGGCATTAACACAACCATTGAGAGACAAAAAAAAAGAAAAAGGTATAAGACATGAAATTGCTAAGTAGCAAAATGGCAGAACAAATCCTGCATTATCAGTAGTGACTTTAAATGTAAATGGATTCAACTCTGCAGTCATATGCATATTGGCAGGATGTATAAAAAAGCATAACTCATCTATATTTGTTGCCTGAAAGAGACTCACCTTAAATTCAAAGATAGGTTGAAAAATGAAAGGATGTAAAAATTATATCATGCAAGTAATAACCAAAAGAGAGCCGAGTAGCTAAACTAATATCAGATAAAATAGACTTTAAGTCAAAAACAGTTAGGAGGGACAAAGATGATAATAATTTTGTCTGATAAAGGGGATAATTCAACCAGAAAATGTAACAGTTATAAATATATATATACGCCTAACATTGGAGCTCTGAAATATATGAAGCAAATACTGGCAGATTTGAAAAAAGAAATGCATGTTTCAACATGAATAGTAGGAGACTTTAATACACCACTAGCAGTCAGAAGATCAATAAGGAAATACAAGACTTGAATTGTACTCTAAACCAATCAGACCTAATGGTCATACATAGAACACTTCACCAATAACAACAGTATCCACATTCTTCTTGAGTGCATATGGAGCATTCTCCAGGATAGACCATATGTTAAGTCACAAAACCATTCAATGTTTATTCTCTCAATAACAGAGGGAGAAAAGAAAATTCACAAATAGTCAAAAACCAATGGATGTAAGAGGAAATCACAAGTGAAATGGAGAAATATCTTGAGCTGAATAAAAATTAAAACACAACATATCCAAAATTTACAGAATGCAGCAAAAGCAGTTCTGAGAGGATAATTTATAGTTCGTAAAGCTTACCTTAAAAAAGAAGAAAGAGGGGGTGCGAGGGTAGTTCAGTGGTAGAATTTTCGCCTGTCATACAGGAGACGTGGGTTCTATTTCCGGGCCATGCACTTACCCCTAAAAAAATAACAAACAAACAAGCAAGCAAACAAGCAAAAAGCCAAACAAACTAAAATTCAACAAATGGTGCTGCAGTAACAGGATACTCACATGGAAAAAGAATGAAATGTGACCCCACTATACAGTATACTAAAAAGAAGAAGAAAAAGAAAGACTTTAAAACAACAGACCTAACCTTAAAACTGGAAGAACTAGATGAAGAACAGCAAAATAAAACCAAAACAAGCAGAAGGAAGGAAATAAAAAGATTAGATCAGATACAAATGAAATGAAGAAAAAATAGAGAATTTTAACAAAGCAAAAATGTGGTTCTTTGAAAAGGTTTCAACAAACCAATATCTAGTTAAAGAGATTGTACTGGTTTGAAAGGATGCATGTACCCTAGAAAAGCCATGTTTTTTTAATCCTAATTCCATTTTGTAAAGGAAGCCATTTCTTCTAATCCCTATTCAATACTGTATGTCTGAAACTGTAATTAGATCATCTCCCTGGAGATGTGACTCAATCAAGAGTGATTGTTAAACTGGATTAGGTGACAACATGTCTCCACCCATTGGGGTGGATCTTGATTGGTTTACTGGAGTCCTATAAAAGAAGAATCATTTTGGAGAGGGTGATTCAGAGAGAGCAGAGCAGAATGACATAGCCATGAGAAGTAGAGTCCACCAGCCAGCAACCTTTGGAAATGAAGAAGGAAAATGCCTCCCAGGGAGCTTTGTGAAGGGAAACCAGGAAAGAAAGCTAGCCAATGATGCCATGTTTGCCACATGCCTTTCCAAATGAGAGAGAAACCCTGACCCTGTTCGCCATGTGCCTTCTCACTTGAGAGAGAAACCTTGAACTTCATTGGCCTTCTTGAACCAAGGTATCTTTCCCTGGATGCCTTTGATTGGACATTTCTATAGACTTGTTTTAATTGGGACATTTTCTGGGCCTTAGAACTGTAAACTAGCAACTTATTAAATTCCCCTTTTAAACTGCCATTCCGTTTCTGATATATTGCATTCTGGCACCTAGCGAAGTAGAACAGAGATTGAATCAGTAATCAAAATCTTCCTAACAAAGAAGGTAATTTCTCCAAACACTCCAAGAAGATTTAACTCTAATTCTACTCATTCTTCCCAAAAGGTGGTGAAAAAGGAACATTACCTAATGCATTATACAAGAATAAAATCAATCTCATACCAAAAGCAGATAATGATACCACAAAGAAACTACAGACCAATATCTCTCATGAATAAAGATGCAAAAATCCTAAACGAAATACTAACAAACTGAATATAGCATCAAATTAAAGGAATTATAAAGCATGATCAAGTGGGCTTTATCCCTGGTAAGTAAGGTTGGCTCAACATAAGATAATCAATTAATGTAATATACCACATTAACAGAGGGAAGGGAAAAAACCCTCAATATTATCATCTCATTTGATGCAGAAAAGACATTTGATAAAATCCAAGATAGCTTCTTGATTAAAACGCTGAGAACACCAAACATGGAATGAAGCAGCCTCAATGTGATAAAGAACATATATGAAAAGTTCATTGCTAACACCTTACTTAGTGGTGAGAGACTGAAAGCTTCTCCTCTAAGATCGGGATCAAGATAAGGATACCACCACTGTTATTCACCATTTTACTGGGAGTTATTGCCAGAGGAATTGGCAGGAGAAAGAAATAAAAGGCATCCAAATTGGAAAGGAAGAAATAAAACTGTTCCTATTGGCAGATGACATGATTCTTTATGCAGAACATCCTGAAAAATCCACAGTAAAGCTCATAAAGTGAATAAAGAAATGCAGCAAAGTTGTGGGGTACAAGTTTAATACCATTAAATCTATAATGTTTATATACCCAAGAAATATTTAATCATAGGAAGAAATCAAGAAAACAATTCCATTCACAGGAGCAATTTAGAAGAATTGAATATTTAGGAGCAAATATAACCAAGGATGTAAAGGACTTGCATGCATGCAAAAAGAAAAAAAAAAGACACTAAAAAGATACTAAAAGAAATAAAGAATACCTAAATAAGTGGAAGGACATTCTTTGTTCATGGATTGGAAGATCTAATATCATCAAGATGTCAGTCTTACTCAAAACACCATATGCATTCAGTGCAATCCCAATCAAAATGTCAACATTTTTTTTTTGCAGAAATGGAAAAGCAAATTATCAAATTCATATGGAAGTGTGAGGGACACCAAATAATTAAAAAACATCCTGAAATAGAAGGATTGAATTGTAGTACTGACACCTCCTGATCTTAAAACTTATTACCAACAGCATAGTACTGGCACAAGGGCAGGCATATAGACCCAAGCAATCGAATTGAGAGCTCAGAAATCAACTCTCACATTTATGGCCAACTGATTTTTGACAAGAGGACAAAAACCACACAACTGGGAAAAATAGTCTCATTAACAAATGGTGCTACGAAAACTGGGTTCCATTTGCATAAAAAGGACACTTCATACCTTACACAAAATCCATTCAAAATGGATCAAAGAACTAAATATAAGCATCAGAATTACCAAATGCCTAGAATAAAATGTAGGGAAGCATCTTCACAACCTCACATTAGGCAATAGTTTCTCAGACTTTACACTCAAAGCACAAGCAATAACAACAACAACAAAAATACATAAATGGGTTCTCATCAAAATTTAAAACTAGTGCCTGAAAGCACTTTAGCATGAAAGCAAAAGGGCAACCTACACCATGGGAGAAAATGTTTGGAAACCACATATCCATTAATGGTTTAATAAACAGAATATATAAAAAAATCCTTCAACTCAACAAAAAGACAAAACAACCCAATTAAAAACTAGTCAATAGATTTGAATAGACATCTCTTTGAAGATGATACACAAATGGCCAAAAAGCGTATGAAAAGATATTCAACAACATTAACTGCTAGTAAAATGCAAATCATAACCATAATGAGATTACATTTCACACACATTTTTAAGAATGGAAAATATTAAGTATTGTAGAGAATGTAGAGAAATAGGAACTCTTGTCCGTTGCTGGTGGTAATGCAAAATGGCGTAGCTGCTATGGAAGGCAATTTAGTGGTTTCTCAGAAAGCTAAGTATAGAACCACCATATAACCTGGAAATCCCAAGTACTAGGAATGTATTCACAAGAATTGAAGTCAGGGACTAGAAAAGATATTTGCACTCTGATGTTCATAGATGTATTTTTCCCAATTGACAAAAGATGGAAGCAACCCAAGAGTCCATAAACCAATGAATGGATAATGAAAATGTGGTTCATACATATAATGCAATATTATTTAGTTATAAAAGGAATGAAGTCCTGATACATGTGACAACATGAGAGAACTTTGAAAACATCACATTGAATGAAATAAACCAGAAACAAAAGGACAAATATTGTATGATTTTACTGACTTGAAATAGTTAGAATAAATATACTCATGGTGTCAGAATCTAGAATCTAGGGTACCAGGGAATAGGGAGAGGGAATACAGAATGGAAAGCTAAGGCTTAAAATGAATGGGAATGATCTTTGGAATGATTGAAATGTTAGGTGATGGATGGTGGTGATGACAGCACAACATTTTGAATATAATTAACAGCACTGAAATACATATCTGAATGTGATTAAAGGGTAAAATGTTATATTGCATATATGGCAACATAATACAATTAAAATAATAAGTCCATGGAATTACACTACACAAATATTGAATCTAAATTAAATACAGTTATAAATAAGTGCTCTCATCAAATGTAGCAAAGTATTCACAGCAACATAAAGTGTTAAAAACAGGGTGGTATTTAAGAATCCTGCATTTTATGCTTGATTGCTCCGTAAACTAACAACTTCTCTAATAAAGAAAACTAAAATTTCAGAGATGATTACGAAAAAATAAATGATCAAGAGAAATCCTCTTACAGGACTAAAAAATTCTTCTGTGAGTGAAGCAGTGACCAGTGGAAGGCTTGGCTCAGGGCAAGCATGCTATGAAACACTCTCCAAGGTGATTGGGTATTTGAGAACTGCATCACAGTGGCCCTTGAAAGACTGAGGCAGAGCAGCTCACAGACACCATTATCTCCAAGGTATATAAGTTCTTCCTTGAGTACGCAGCTACTGTAATCCAGCAAAAGCTGTAGTAAGGTAGGAGAGCTGGGAGAAATGTCCCTGAGATGTCCACGGCTCTCACCAGTAACAAGCAGTGACAATATATCTTAGAGAAATCTGCCAAGGTACGTAGAATCTTAGAAAGCACTGAAATGGTGGAGAGAATTTCCAGGTACCAAAATCTGGAAATGATCAGGGAAGTAAAATGACCTCACCAGCAAACTTAAAGTTGGTGGTAGGCTGCAAAGTACAGAGGTCTCCTGCAGGTAAGCAGTCTGATGTTTGGGTTGAGCAAAGAAATCTCCAGAAACACATCAGATTCAGATTCCACACCTTTGTGATGTAAAGTCCTAATCCCACTCTCAAAATGCGTGAAGCCATGATCAACCAACTCTAATTAAAGCAACAAATCTCATATATTACTTTTCTATTGTTGCATAATACGTTATCACAATGTAGCAGCTGAAAACAACATGGATTTATTGTCTCTAAGTATTCGTGAGTCAGGAGTCTAGATGCCAGTAAATTAAGTCATCAGCTCAGGGTGTCACCGTGCTGAAATCAAAGCATCTGCCAGGACTGCTCTCTCATTTGAGACTTGGGGTCATTTTCCAAGTTCATATGGTTGTTGGCAGAGTTCAGTTCCTTGTGGTTGTAGGACTGAGGTCCCTGTTTTCGGTCTGTTGGCCATGTAGGAGTAAGAGGGCTAGTTATCATGGTTTAAAACTGGTAACAAGTCAAAAGAATGGGAGAGTCTCCATCTTCTGTATTAGAGTACTTCCAGTACAGGGAACTAATATTTTATAAAAATAGCACCAGAAAGCAAGAGGTGAATGTTTTCCATAACACTAACCACAGTAAATATATTTTCTCCTTATCATCACCTCATGTATGATAATGCCTTGTTTCATTTGTAAAAACAAGCTCTGACCAGGTTTAGTAAATTAAAAAATTGCACATGATTTGCTTAACTTTTCATCAGTCTGTTCTGGCATATTTCTAATGATATCAGAATCATCTATAAAGCAAAATAAAACAGCAAAATATTGGCTGCTTATTTTCAAAAGTCATTGTACTAGCTACAATGTCTCTAGGTTGACCAAAGATACCACAGACACTTATCATGCAAATAGGTTATATAATAAATGAGACTTGCTTTATCATTAGCATTTTAAAAACCAGACTTAAATAAAGTTCTAGGTCTAGGGACATTAGAATGACCTTTATATAGGGGATAGCTGGCCTGCCTTGTTTATCACAAAATCAGGACAGCAAGAATATTTACGGTCATACATTATTTTTTCCTACATTTTCCAGATTGTGTCACGGCTTCTAGACCTTAACATCATACATGACTGTGCATTATTCAGGGTGAAAAAAGAAAATATGTAAGTTATTTTAAGTGTACATTTAAAAAAATCTTTATCACCACTTTTTATCCAGTTTTTATCCAGTTGTCTAGTTGTAGAAATCAAGCCTGCCCATGCCAAAAAAAAAAAAACTCTATAAATAAAAGTTAGTTGACCTAATGTTTTGTATGTTCTTATCTACATATCAGGTCTAGGAATATTTGAGTTACATATTAGAAGACAAGTGGGAATAAGTTCTCATAAATCTTTATTTGTCTTAAGGAAAATTAAACTTAATATCATATGGACTGTAAATACAAGTAGAATCCACATAAGTATTTCCTACTTTTATGTATGTAAGTCAGATTGTTTTGCCTAACCATGACCAACAGGGGCTAAGTGTACTCTTAATCTAGGATTAAATGATTTGATAAATATATTATTGCATGATACAGTATCACAATTCAGCAATAAAAGCAATACAAGGCTGCAAGACTTGGAGCAAAGGGATTACAAAATGTGGCTGGGGAAAGGGAATAGCCTTAAAAAATGCATTAGATGGGTGCAAAGGTATTTCAGTGGTAGAATTCATGCCTGCCATGCGGAAGATCTGGGTTTGATTCCAGGCCCATGCACTTCCCAAACAAACAAGCAAACAAACAAACGAAAAACAAAACAAACAACAGTTCTGCAAATGGTGCTGCAATTAGAGGATACTCACATGGAATAAGAATGAAATGTGACCTCAGTCGTACAGCATGCAAAACAAACAGACAAACAAAAAAGCAGATTAGTAATCATTAAGGACATCAAGATGGAAGAAGGTGAGAAAGCATTGCGGAATTATAATTTGGAGAGATTTGAGTGATAATGACCTTAATTTTGGAGGCTTTTGAGGGAC
Organism: Myrmecophaga tridactyla; assembly: GCA_004026745.1. NCBI lineage: Eukaryota > Metazoa > Chordata > Mammalia > Pilosa > Myrmecophagidae > Myrmecophaga > Myrmecophaga tridactyla. The sequence goes on from PVIY010012184.1 coordinate 51,578, forward strand.
ATTGAAGGTAATTGAACATATTCATTTAAACGAAAATTGTTTTCTTGGTTTTGTTTTTAGAAAACTAAACCTGACGTGTGTCATGTAATTTATCTGAATAACAAAAAGATGGAAACTTTTATAATGCTATCTTGAAAATACAGATTGCAGAAATAGGAGCAGAATTTAAAAAACAGATTTGGTGTATGGTATAAAATAGTTTTTATGAAAGTAGGAGTGTTTCAGCCCTATTTCCTCTTGACTCTAGGATAGTGCCTAAAATATTGTAGCATCCTTAATATTTGTTTGTTGAATCACTGAAGAAAATATTTTGTTCAGAGTAATTACATGAATTTGGAAACCTAAGACAACCATTTTTTTGAGAAGATCCAGAGTCCAGGTAGAAGAAGACCAAAAGCCAGAGAGAACAATAGCCATCAGATATGTTGTAAAAGTAAGATTTCACAAGTGCCCTAGAAAAAGCTAATATCCAGTAGAGAGAGATAACGCAAATAGAGTTTACTGATGTTATAGCTGCAAGAAAATAAAAGAAAGTTAATGAATGAGAAAACATTACTGAAGCTGGAGAATATGTGCAATTTGTGCAGAAACAAAAATTGTAAATTGTTACTCCAAATTAACTTTTGGTAGAGATTGGAGGAAATAAAGATCAGCATATATTTATGTCAAATATTTGGGATGAAGTTATATTGCAGTTACTATGTGCCAGGCATTATTTTAAGTACCGTATAAATGATGACTTATTTAACCTTCTTAACAACACTTCAGGATACATATCTATTATCTCTATTTTGCAGGTAAGAAAACTGAGGCAAAAGAGGCTAGGTAACTTGTCCAAGATCAGGTAGTTAATAAACTAGTTGCTGAGATTTTGACAGTTTTAAATTCAGCATCTACCCTATATCTACCACTTCTGAGGGACATAAAGAATGTTTAATGTATCATTATGCTTTATTCAAGGAGTCTATTTACATAATTCTGCCATTGAAGCATGGATTTAGGGTCTAATTTTTTAATGAATGCAAAATTGGACATGCAAATAAATACAAAAATGCACAAAGTAACATTTTCAGATTGATGTCTTATTGCAATATTACAATTATACTTTAATCCAAAAATGGCTGCATAGTTTTGCAATAATGCTAGTTGGAATAAAATGGTCTTTATAATGTCATAATTTGTACTTTTCAATGTTAAGTAAGTACATAAAATGAAATTTCTGCTAAATGCTTTATATTTAATTTTACTCTACACATTTTAGAACTTAATTTTACAGCTTTCAAATCACTTAGAAATATGAGATACTGTTTGAACTTTTAAAAATGTTATGCTAATAACTTTTTGTCTTCCTCAAAGTAAATAAAACTTATTATAAAAATGGGTGTGTCTATGTAACTGTTAATTGGGATAGAAACGAATAACTTTTTGGTGGATTTGACAAATGTGCTAACATACCTGTGCCCAATTTCATCAGTAATTCAACTTTCAGAAATTTATTCTACAAATAAACTTGCACAGATATGGGTATTAAATATTGTAGCATGTTTATAGGACCACTATTTATATTTGTGAATATGGCAAAAACCTGTGTGTTCATATGGAACTACCTGGTGTATTATTCAAACAAAATAATGATAAGATGACTCTTAAAAGTTGTTATATATGAATATAAATAATACAAATGATATATAATATATAAATTTTCTATATACCTACAAAGGACTGTAAACACATCCAAAGTTTTAAAATAATGTTTTCAGAGTTTACTTTCTCACTGCTCACACTGAGGTTGGCTTCGGGCCTTATATCTCTAAAGAAATAGCTCACTTAAAAATTAGTAATGTTAAAGTAAGTAGTTCACATTGTATTCAGGTTTGAATTGGCTACAGAAAATGTATTTTGTTATATTTTATGTTACCTACATTGTAGAAATAGAGAGAAGCTAATCCAGGGATTCTGATTTTTTTTTTTAATTTTAATAACATATTTATATGGTGTGAGTTTGAGTAAGACTTTATTGGCAGCTTTAGCAAGTAAACTTCATGCACATTCTATAGATTAAAATTGATGAAACAAGGTGTCATGGTCAGCTTCAGGTGTCAACTTGGCCAAGTGGTGGTACCTGTTTGTCTGGTTGGGCAAGTGCTGGCCTGTCTGTTGCGATGAGGACATTTCATTGAATTAAATCACGAGCACATCAACTCCATCCACAGCTGATTCCATTTGTAATCTGCCAAGGGGAGTGTCGTCTGCAATGAGTGATGCTTAATCTAATCACACAAGACTTTTAAGGAGGATTCAGAAGAGACAGGCTCTCTTCCTGCTTCGGCTGGTGAGCCTATTCTGTGGAGTTCACCCTCCATCGGAATTGTTGACTTCACAGCCTGCCCTGCGGATTTTGGACTCTGCATTCCCACGATCACATGAGACACATTTATAAATTTTATATTTGCGAGTGTTCCCTGTTGATTCTGTTTCTCTGGAGAACCCTAACTAATACACAAGGTCATGATGGAGTAACCTGGATCAGTTTTGCCTTCCTTCCTCAAACAACTAGACAACTGGAAAAACTATTAAAACAATGCCTTTCTGGTGTCACAGGGCAGGTGGCATATGAATGTGATCCCTGTCAAGATTTGTTGATTCATCAAAATTATCTAACTCCACTGAACACACTTAGGTTATTTTGCAATTAATTATAATTGAGAAAATAGTTTTATTTGACATCAGTCAAATAATTAAATTAATTTGTATAAATATATTTCATAGTTTTTTTTACTAATTTAAACTTTAAGTAATCTGTTATGTTGAAAGGTAACATTTTTCCTAAATCAAACATATTATTAATTTTGCAATATTACAGATAAGAATAATATATAACATATTTTAACAGGTAGGCCAATCTGATATATTTTGTCATAGTAAGCACTATCCTGTTGCTGGAAGAAATTAAAATTAACTCTAACTTGTTTTTGACTCTTGATATTGGTGATAATCTATTAAATGCTTAAATTCTCTCTGGGGAAATTTATATTGTCTATTGATTGCTGTTTCTAAGAGGGTTCATGGACATAGCTAAGCTAGCACTGAGCCTTGTATTAGTCTAACTCAATGGGAGATCTCTCCCCCAGGAAAACCTAAAAACATCAATTTTTTATTGTCCAATATTTTAGTAGTATTTAGAGATAATCCCTTAAAATTTGATATTGCAACAGTGGTTAATATATTGATGAGTAGTGGACTTTAGTTAACACACACAAACAACTTTGAAATTTACAAAAAATGTTTGACTTTGCTTACTCCTAAGATTTTCATTTAAATGTTAGATATACATGTGCCATATTTATATATTGTATTTTCCCACTTCCAAACTCAAAATCAGCAATGTGCCTATGGAACATTGTATATACAGTGTTATAAAACAGCTATCCAAGATTATCTTGAATTGCTGTGAAATAGACTGTAGAATGCATTTTTTAATCTTTCCTAAGATGAGATAAATGACAAGTGTGTGGCTCATGTATAAAAAAACGATCCCCAATAATTTTCTATATGGACACATTTTATATAATAAAATTCAATGTCAGTGCTGCCCTTGCTAGTTATATGGGGAAATACAAGCACTATAATTAGCAATGAGTTTATTTTCTAGCATGCTAGGCAGAAATGTAGCCCCCCATAGGAAGATAAAAATGGAAACGCAAATTAAAATGGATTTGAGCCAGTACATTGCTAAATCGATATCTGGAACTCATAGGCCTGCCTAGTAAAGGTTCTATAGCTTTTCAGCAGTCTTATTACTTCCACCGAATGACCAAATGCTGCCTATGCATATTGACTGAGAAGGGAAAGAAAAAAATCAGAAAGGACAAAGACTAAGCACTTCCATTGGAAGGTAGTTCTCAGAAATTGCTAATAGTACCATGTTTAAAAACAGCCTTGCCATCATCAGAGTTATAATGAAATATCCCCCATATCATGTGTATTTGTACCTTAGAAGGACTATCCAGGGTTTTTCATTTGTACATCTTCAATAGAGATTTTGCTTTTGGAATGTCCATTCCAGTCCTGTCACTTTTGCCATAGCAAAAAGTAGATTTGACACTATCCACAGCATTAGTCTGTGCCCTGATTGGCAAATAAAAATTATGGTATTTCATCCAACTTTCCATAATGATTGGTTCAGCTCTCAGCTGCATATAAAACTCAAATCCCCAGTGCCCATAACATTCTCCTGTCCACAGGTTCAGGCTATGTGTTTGAGGTAGACTGAGTCATCTCCCCCACAATTCGGTTCCTAAAATCCTTGGTCCTGTGGATGTAAACTTATTTGTAAATAAGATTTTTAAAGGTCCTATTTATATGGGCCAAATTGAATTAGGTGGGTCTAATTCAATGTGATGGGAGTCTGTGTAATCAAAGAAAATAGGGATACAGAAGGAGAAGCCATAAGAGGAAACAAAAGGTTGGCTGTGACCTAGGCAGGGAGAGATTACCAGCAAGCCACCACCAAAATGCTGTAGAGTTCAGAGAAGGCATGACCTGCTGGTACTTTTATTTTGGACTTCCACCCTCCAAACTGTGAGACCGATTCCTGTTGTTGAAGCAAACCCGACTGTGGTATTTTATTACAGCATCCATGTCAGACTAAGACAGTCTGTGACGAGTGAATCCATCTCTCTGTTAAATGTTTAATGAGAGAAAATCTCTCTCCTTAACTCATGGATGATTATGAGGGAGCAGACACCTCTGTCTAATTCCCTTCAAAGGCAAAGAGGAGAGAAGCAAGGATTTGAGGAAATTGGTGACATTGAATGACTGGATTGTTTGTAGCCTTCTCTATTTCTGAAGTTTTCAATTAAATGAGCAAATAAATCCCTCCCCCCCCCCTTTTTTTTTGCATGGGCAGGCACCAGGAAATGAACCCGGGTCCTCTGGCATGGCAGGCAAGCATTCTTGCCTGCTGAGCCACCGTGGCCGGCCCCCCCTTTGTTTTTAACCAGTTGTAATGGGGTTTTCTAGCATATGCACTAGAATAGTATATGTACCACGTGTTTGCGAATAGTATTCATTATGAGAAAATCATTCTGGATATCTATTTGGCATATGCAAAGCAGCTATATTCTAGGTGGTGAAAAATATGCATTTTTTGGCCATATTTAAAGCAATTGTATGAGTAAGGATTTGAATTTGGTGCTGACAGCATACGTGGAGATAACAGTCCCAACCTGCTGTAAAGAATTAAAGAACATACAGGGGCCATACACAGGGGTGTTTTAGGCACCTTCATATAAATTCCTTTAAAGCTGAATTTTTATCACTGAAAAATCAGATATCAAGCAATTTTTTAGATAGAATTATCTCACTTCTAGCAATAATTTATTGTGTGCCTCTTGTCAACCTTTTAAGTTTATTAAAGTTGCTTGGGACCTGAAAGCTCCATGCTTCTGAGGTGCTTCTATCTGTGCCATAAATGGGCATTTCCTTTTTCAATCATTTGACTTTGGTGGCTACAATTCTGCCACCGATTAGATATAAACAGATGCTCTACTCGGATTATATTATTTTACATATTTGCTGTTTGGATCTTGTCACAGCTCTAAAATACTGTAAGATCTTAAGTCCTTTACTCTTTTTAGCCTGGTTTACCCTCTACTGCTCAAAACATATGCAAAGTCACACCTGATATTTGAAAACAAAGTTTAATATGAGTTAAAGCATAACTTTCTCAAAATGATTGGGGTATTGCATAAGCTGTGAGAAGTACGAATTGTAGGATAGCTTTTTCAAAACTTTAGATAAGCCTAATTAGATTTCACCCATTTCAACTCTAAGACTTGTTTAGGCACTGCCTGTGGGAAGCAGAAGTAAAAGAAAAATATGATAGCCAATTATTAGAATTTAGTTTGTTTGTACTTGATCTAGGTATAAGAGAAGAACATTGTGAGAAAAATACTGACTAACAAATTATTGTGTGGATTTCAGAAACCAGATTGATGGAACAGAACTTCAGTAAAGTAGGTTGGAAGAAAGGGATTGTAGACCAGACAAGATATTGAGATATGAGGATAGGCCCTTAGAATCTTGTCATCTGGACAGATTCTGGGTGTGTGAGTGTTTTGTGTGTGCATGTGTGTGTGCATGTGTGTGAAAGAAAGACAGAGCCAGAGAGCCAGAGGTCAATCCATTTAAGTAAATACCTATCAGCAAGTAGAAAAGATTTTTGTCTCACTTTCTCAAAGAAGTGAAGGAGGACCGAAGAAAAAGCTCTCATGAAATGATCCGGTGGCCAATGTTAAAGTAGGAATTACAGTACACTGTGTCTAGGCATAATAGGGTCCTGAGGGAGCCTGTATGTTTCCCTGTGGGACCAAAGATACAGAAGAGCATCTGAGTAGAATATTGACAATCTGGTTGGAGACCTACAGACACAAAAGTGAACAGCATCTATATGGCAGTGAACACACCAGTGATTGCAGCCACCATGTAGATTACAACAATTTTCTGAGTCTCTAGGTCTTGCTACTCTCCCATGATAATATTCATCCTTCGACTTTTGTGTCTAAAAAAACAAGATGAGAAAAAGCTTAGAAAAGCTTCAGAATATACAGCTCTCACATCTTACATGGCCAATCAGATGATGGAAATAAGAAGAAAAGAAAAGAAAAACAAAAACAGTTGTGTATAATTCTAAGCAAAAATCAGGTCATTGTTCTGAGGGTATTATGGCCAGATGAGACCAGATCCCTTTGGGTGGTCATGAAGAATGGAATGCACTAAGTACCATGTTATGTCTTCTAGAAGATGCTTGGAAAATTTCCATGGATCAACTTGGAAGATCCCTAATTATCATTGCAACTATATATTTTTTCCTGTATTTCATCAAAAGAAATATAAGAAATGAATTTTGATTATCATTGTACTAGCCCAATACTAATCCATTTAAACTTTCCCCATAGTAAATGCTTTCATACAGTTTCAAAAAATAAAGTAACCACTGGCTGAAAAATTCTTGTTAGATATCTGTGCAAATTTTAATAATTTCAATAAAATTGAAGAGTAATAATAACAATGCAGAGGTATCTGCCCCTTAAACCAGCCTGAAATGAAGTAAGGGAAATATGATTGGATCCATGCAGTACCAGTGATTTCTGGTCCCGAATCAGTAATAAAATGAATCACCTTGTAGTTACCAAGTGCCTCTGGGCCCATGACTTTGTCTAAAATTATTACAAGTGAGGGGGAGATGGAATAAAATGAATCTCCCAAGCAAAGGAACCGAAAGTACACGTGTAACACCTGCCTGCTGTTTAATATTGATTTGCTTACTGAAAGAAAGGAACTGCAAAAAATCTTCCCCTGGATCCAAGTATTGTGTTTTGCAATTTTTTACTTTGAAAATATCCCAAGACTATTCCTAACCTAAAGAAAAGAGTTAATCTGCTTCACTCAAATTTTATGACAGTTTCCAGGAAATTGCAATGATCACATAAACTTTTAGTAAGAATTAAAAAGAAAAAACAGGTGGGCAACTGATAATGCACTAAAGGACTGGAAAGATGATGGGAAGGCAGTATATCAAAGGTAGAAAGAGGAGACACGGCACAGTACTTAAGAGCACACACTCCAGAGTTAGGCTGTCCAAGTTCAGATCCTTGATCCACCACTAGTAACTTTGTGCTGGTTACTCTAACTCTTCTTTTTCATCTTTAAATGGGATAATGGTAATGACAACCTCTTATGTGTCTTTACAATGGATAGTGAGACAATAGGGGAGGCTTTAGTATTACACTTTGCACACGAAGGTGGTTAAAATATATATAATATTTGAAAATGGAAATCAAACAAATATGTTTATTTTTTTTAACTTTGCAATTCATAGTAGCATACACGTGGACAAGTTATCTAAGCTTTATTTTCCCAATTCGTAATATTTGGTTAATAATATGACAGATTTCCTCATTGCCTATGTTAAATTGCAAATTTGATATATGAGTTTAAAAATTGCCCAGCATCAGAATAGCATAAAATACTTCAGTTTCCCTTGAAGTTCTATATCCATGCATCAACAGATCCCTAATGGCTTTTTCTGTTCTTTCTGGTATTAAGCCAAATGTTTCTAAAAAATGCTTTTAAATATTGATCACTGGGTGAGTAGTCAACTTGCACATAGGAACTATGCTGTAGAACAACAACTATTTATATGTATATATATTTAAGCACTATAATCAGATACAATCCTGAGAATCTATAGTTGAGTTCTGATAAATTAAATGTATGAATAATAGGATTTTATTAAATCCACTCATTGCAAATAATTTTGGAGAAATTTAAGTAAGAAAAATCGAAAAGCCTTCAATCCATGGAGACTTCAAGGAAGTATATGACTTGTAATAAAAAAACTCAAGGGAACAAGAGAACATTTCTCCATCCTTCAAATGGAAAGAGAAAAGGTAAGGATGGTAAAGATCCAGTAATTGTTTTTCTTTTGTCTGTATTTGTTGAAACTATTCAGTAGAAGCGATCTATTATGTAAAGAGATAAGAATCATAGGTAGTTCACTTTTAGATCAATAACAAACTCAGAAAACTAGTTAACAAAAGAACTGGAGTCCATTTTATGTTATGTTTGAATTAAATTTTTGGATTAAATATATTTCCCAGCAAACTAAATAGCTATGCAAAAAATAAATTATTTTAAATTCTCAAAAATAAAACATCAATAGTGTATTTTCTTTTAGCATACTAGAATTTAACTTTACTAGGGATTTATTCTAATTCTTAAGACAATTTTGACTATTTTAACAGCAGACAATGATATTTACAAAATTATGCAAGACCTGCTTTTTGTGATGCAATATTCTCTACTAACATATATAGAGTAAGAAAACTATAAATTATTCCCCAATAATATACTTCTTTTTTTTTTTTAACATGGGCAGGCACCGGGAATCGAACCCGGGTCCTCTGGCATGGCAGGCAAGCATTTTTGCCTGCTGAGCCACTGTGGCCCTCCAATAATATACTTTTAACTACACAAATCTGTAGTTGTTTATAATACATATTATGATATCAGTATTTCTGTTTTAATTCCAATGTATAGTGCACATATGCATGAGTGTATAGTTACAAGTACAAATATGCATTACATTAAAAATTACCGATTATTGACTCATACCACTTGACCATATCACCTCTTTTATTCATTTCATTTCTATCATCTAGCAAAATGCAGTTTGCTTCGGCTCATTCATTAATGAACTTGATATTTGGCTAAAGTCTTCCTTTCCATCTCATTTCTGTCAAATATGCAGATAGATGGTAGTCTCAATTTCCTGGACTCTCAATTCCTTCTTCTATTTATCTGTAATAAATTCTTCTTCACTTTATATAAGACAACAATTCCCATAATTTCATGGACCTTATTACTTATTACACATTCTTGCTCTTTATCTATATTAATTTGCCCTTCTTCTGCTTTCAGATTGTATGAAAGATCTTACTATTTTGAAAGCTAGTAGGACCTTCAGTGCACTGGGTCTTTTACTTTTTTCAGGGCAATTAATTGTCCATTACTCTCTCATATAATCATCTGCTCTCTCTCAACTGGATCCTTTTAAACCTGACCACAACAGTGTTTTTACTACTTAAAAAGTAAAACACTTCATAAAATCATGTTATGTAATTTTCACCATGCCATTCACAGATTAATATATTAAATAAGTCTCTATGTCCATCGCTCCACCAAAAATCTTGTAAGTTCAATAATGCAGCACTTTATGATACAGTATATGAACATTTTTTAAAGAACCTGTCTTACTAGACACTTCAACAGCATTGAGAGTTTTGACTTTATACTTTGGTTTTACAGCACAATACCACCTTGGCTTAATACCTGGTTTCTGGCAAATTTTTCTCATCTCATTTGAGGAGTGCTACAATGACCAGTAAGTATTAGAGCTACTCAGTGTTCAAACCAAGGCCCTCCTTCCTTCTCATGTTATGTATCCATTAAGGACCTTCTCAGAGAAATTTATCTGGGACACTCTGCATTAGCCCTCATGGAGATCAGAGGGTCGTGGGAGCAAATGTAAACATGAAGCTCAGGTGCCTGCAGGGCTGCCAGTAGGACAGTCCCCTATCTCTCACCCAGGAGTTTCCTGTCACTTATCATCCTCTATGAAACCATGGTAGGCTAACATGTTGAAATCTCAGATCCTTAAGAGTTCTTGACAAAGATGCAACAAATTATCTGAACTGACTTCCCAGGACCTAGGACTGGACACTCTGAGGTAGCCATGTTTTAAATTTCCTCCATGTAGAGAGACTCACATTAGAATAATAAAATATCCTCTTGTCACAAACATCTCAGATCTGGAGATAAGCAGAAGTTCCTGTGGTAAGGATAAGTTTTTTTTTCCCATCAAAAGGATTGCAGGGCCCTTAACAACCTAGTTATAAATAAGAGGTACATCATATATATTTAATTTACAAAGAAAGTGGTTTAGTTTCCTAGGGCTGCCATAACAGAGTACCACAAATTAGAGAATTTAAAACAACAGAAATCCATTGTCTCTCAGTTCTGAAGGCTATAAGTCGAAAATCAGGCTGTCAGCAGGTCCTTGCTTCCTTTGAAGCTGTAGGAAAATATCTGTTCCAGTCCTTTCCCCTGGCTTCTGACTGTGCTTGCTGGCAATGCATCGTGTTCTCTGCCTCAGTCGTCAAATGGCATTCTTCCTTCTGTCCAAATTTCCTTGTTCTACAGGGATATTCATATATGATTAAAGGCCCACCCTAATCCAGTTTGGCCTCCTGAACTTTTTCAAAGACCGTATTTCCAAATAAGGTCACATGCACAGGACATGGGTTAGGATTCAACATATCTTTTGGAGGGGCACTATTCAACTCACAACAGTGTGCTTTAAATGTTGTCTCAGAACTGAGTAATTGGTTGTGAAGCACAATACACAAATAATGGGCGGGCCACGGTGGCTCACCAGGCAAGAATGCTTGTCTGCCATGCCAGAGGACCCGGGTTCGATTCCCGGTGCCTGCCCATGTTAAAAAAAAAAAAATACACAAATAATGCTACTTCAAAAGAATTCACGTAATTTTATGTAATAACCAGAGGGTATTTTCCATTTTACAACTTATAAGTGCTCATTCAATTGAGGATAGGCACCATACACAATAATGAAATTTGATAGTTCTAC